>PVIY010021852.1:0-41844 GCA_004026745.1 Myrmecophaga tridactyla
AACTCACTGCATTCATTTCCAAGGACTGCTATAAAACAAAATACTATAAACTGCGTGGCTTAAAACAACAGAAATTTATTTTCTCACAGTGCTGAAGCCTATAAGTCCAAAATCAAGGTATCAACAGGGCCAAATGCCTTCCAAAGATTCCAGAGAAGAACTCTGCCTTGTTTCTTCCTAGCTTCCTGTGGCCCTAGGTGCTCCTTCGATTGTGGCAGCATAATTCCAGTCTCGACTTCCATCCTCACATGACCATCTTTTCCTCGTGTTTCTCCATCTTCATTTGGCATTGTTCTCTTTGTGTCTCTTCTCTTGTTCTTATAAGAACACCAGTCATATTGGATTAAAGGGCTACCCAACTCCAGTGTTACCTCAAAAAAAAAAAAAAAAAAAGAGTAGTCCACCTCCAGAAATGGAACCTCTAATCTTTCTGATAAGATGCTTTGTGGGTGGTGGTAAGAAAAATAAAATAGCCACCTGCATTGGGCATTGCCCAGAGAAGATCCATGACAGATAGGTTGTCCAGAAGACAAAAACAACTGACCTGCAGGGGGGTTGAAGAAAAGGGAACAGGTCCTACAGGGGTGCTGATAAGTATACAGGGTGATAAAACTAGTTTTAGTCCAGCATATCAGACTGGACAAGCATACCATACTAATCAATGTACATCTGCTCCCCACCATGTAAACTGGAAACTTCGTATCAGCCAACCAAAATTTTTCATCACATCTACTTCTTGGGTTATTTAAATATAAGACAGACATGTACAAGTACCCAGCATACAGGAAGACAGGGTTTGGGGTTTTTTTGGTTTGTCTGTTTGAAGGAGAACAATCCTTAAGAAAATTACATGTTTTAACCCCGAGAGACTAGATTTCTGGACATCTCTATGAACAAATATCCACCTTTTCTTCCAACCCCAACTAGGTACAAAGAGCACAGCAATATATTCAAAGCAAAATGGTGACAACTCTTCAATTGTGATATATCTGGATTTGGTATTCTGGGTCATAAATAATTTATATCACTGATAAACAAATTAAATCATGTCAAATTGTTATTTGTGTGGTGCTATCGATATATATCCACAGAACAAAAATATTTGTTAAGGGAACAGGGAAAATTGATAGTAAATTATACAGCAAATAGAACTACTGACAAACAACATACCCACTGCCAAAGGAAAAAATACTTTGCTGCTCTACTATTAATTTTGAGTTTTCTGTTTTTAAATAAGCTGCCAAAAAATAACCTGCCAAAGGATGTTTTAAAACAATGATTTTCTTATTATGCAATCTTTTCCAGTAAAATATCATAATGGCCCTAAGGTCAAATTCTTTACTTTTATCTACAGAAGCTGCAGAAACATCGACACAAATCCAGCAAAATGAGACAAAAAGGTACCTCATGGTGTCTGTGGAATCCAGCCAGGCCTCACAAGTCCATACCTGCCAGAAGCTTGGGCAAACATTTTGAGTAAACCTGGCTGTGAGGTCATGATTGATGATATCACAAAGGAGAATTTCTGATGTTGGTCTGCCTCTTGGTTGACCCCTCACCACTTTAAAGAAAAACCAGGCAGCGCTGTCTACCAGAATCTAGAGGCAATGTCTCAAGAGTTGTACCTTCTCCCAAGAAATTATCCTCCGCTTTTAATATTACCAGCATCCTTCTCCCCTGCTAACAGCACAAACAATGCAGGTATGTAGAGAAAAACACATTTACCAAAATATTCAGCTGAATGCTAATAATGAATATACATGAGCTTCAAGCGTGCAAGTTCAATGTCAAACACCTTGACTCAGTATTGTCTCCTAGAAATTTAATCTAGACAATCCCACCCAAAATAATTGAAAGCAGGGATTTGAACAGTATTTGCACACTGATGTTCATAGTAGCATTATTCACAATTGGCAAAAGATGGAAGCAACCTGTGTCATCAACAGATAAATGGATAAACAAAATGTGATCTATACATACAATAGAATGTTATTCAGCTGTAATAAGGAATGAAGCTCTGATACATGCGATAACATGGATGAACTTTGAAGACATCATGTTGAGTGAAATAAGTCAGACACAAAAAGGACAAAAATTGCAAGATCTCATCAATATAAAATAAGCAGAATAAGCAAGTTCAAAGAATCAGTAAATAGAATACATGTTACCAGAGGCAGGGGTGTGAAAACGGTATAAAGGGTATATGCTTAATTGTTACAGAATTTCTGTTTGGGATAATGGAAAAGTTTTGGTGATGATGGTAGCAGAATATAATTAATGGCCTGGAATTAAATATTTGAATGTGGTTAAAAGGGAAAATTTTAGATTGTATTTATGTTATTAGAATAAAATGTTTTTAAAAAGCATACAGCTGTACAACACAGTGAACTCTAATGTAAACCAAGGAATATATTTAATAGTACATATAATATTTTTATCAAGTGTAACAAAGGTGCCATACTAATGCAACATGTTAACAGGAGGAGGGCAGGCAACACTGGGTCAGTGGCAGAGTTCTCACCTGCCACACAGGAGACCCAGGTCCGCTTCCCGGTGCCTGCCCATGTTAAAAAAAAAAAAAGAAAGAAAAGAAAAAGAAAAAAGTTAACAGGAGGAGGAAAATATGGGAAACTTGTCTTTTCGGCAAGATTTTTCTGTAAACCTACAACTTGTCTAATAAAAAAATTACAAAAAAAAGTATGGAAAGAGGGCTAGACTGGAAAACGAGATGCTTGGATTCTATCCCAACTGGATGATCCTCAACAACTTATTTAACCCCTTCCAAGACCTCAGTATCTTCATTTACAGCATGAGGATACTGCTTAAATAAGATTTGCTTCTAATTCCATCCTTCTGTGGTTCTGTTTTAGATTTCAAATTGAAATGCTATCACTGAAAGGGTAAGGTTTCAAAAGTGAAAGGAAAGGGATTGAGACTCCAACTCTGCCAAAGAGAACCCTGCCATCAGTGGAGAAAGAACCCAAATCTGATAAAATCAGCTTCTAACAAGTATCTCCTGGCACACTCCAGCATGGCAGTGTATTGCCTGAGGCAAATCAGGCATCTACACTTAACCTTAGTTCTTCTGTAATGTTCCCCCTCATCAGCAAAAAACTACTCCTTTATTCATGAAATCTGGGTATTCTGATGGGAGGCCAAGGAGTTGAGGAATGGGTGGTGAATTTAAACTGCCAGGAGGAGTTTAACAGTGAATCTCCAGAAAGCAAGCTGTATGGTAAATGGACTGCTGGCCCTGCTGGGGGACCTTGAGGAAATTCAGCACCAGGGAGGTGAAGTGACTTACCTGTAGAAAGCTGCACTCTGAGACTTGTGAGGATCGTTCCAAGTCTGAATATTTTATGTCTATGAACTTAAAAACAGAAGGGGGAAAAAAAAAAAGAGTTCCAAGAGTCGTGGAATGTCTAGCTTTAGAGTAAGCTGTTTCTGAAGCTGACTTTCAAGTCAAGCTTGAAAAAAAAAATCACCGGGTGTTCTAAAATCCTATTCCTGGGTTTGGGAGATTCATTCACAGCTTAATTCTGTCCCCTGAAGTCATGGTTACGTAAGGATCTGTTGTATGCTGTGTCACTTGCTGTCTCCCACCCCCAACACAGCAGGCACCCTGTAACCTGAGCTCCGGTCTGCTCCAGCCACTGAAAACACTTACACAATATCCTGGTAGCTTTCCAGATTGACTTGGATTTCCACTAAAGAAAGGTAAATTACTTGATTTTTTCTTCCTCTTTCAATTTCACTTACATCGGTATTCTTATATACACAGAAAAGACTGGTCCAAATAAAACTGAATGGCAATGACATATTTTCTTCAACTTCTAAGTACAACAGGACAGGTTAAGTATTTCAACTTCACAGCAAACACTCAGAACACCTGCCTAGCTGCCTATCCAACTAGGATGCTGAAAATATCCTAGCTAGAATGAGCTTAGGTCCTTGCGGGGAACTCAGTCATGCCTCATCTCCCGTGAGCAGGCAGTTTATATACCCAAGCCCCATATGCTGCTGCTACATACAACACATTCCCATACATAAGGGCTTCCATGGGATACGAGAAGTGACTCTAAAAGAATAAAAGCAGACACATCACCTCCTCCTTTTCTGACTATTCTTCCTGCCCCCTTCTCCTATCTCTGGACTCTAGTACTGTGCAGTCTTCTATTGCTGAGTGATGAATCTTGTCCTGTTTGTACATCTTGCTATGACTAAGTTCCTCATGATCAGGGATAAGATGTGACTGGTCTTTGCATCCAAAGGACCTAAAAAGTATTTGGTACACCATAAGAGTTCAAAAAAAGCTTGCTGAATTGACTCAGCATCAAAACAAGAACCCAAAAGATGATTTTCAAACAAAGTCACCATATCTCACCCTCTTCTTGGTGAAGAGGACAATGTTAGAGGGCTTCCCAAACCTGGAGCCTCTTTTAAAACTTAGGCCAATGTGGTTATGGGCTAACTATTCAATTACTACCACCAATGAGTGGTGTGAAAGAGCTGTAAGTCTCAAATTAGATCATTAGATATGTAGACACTACTATATACTTTTTAGGGAACACTGACAGAAATATAATGCGAGACAAATGTATAATTTTGAATTTTCTAGTAACCATATTTTAAAAAATAAAAAGAAACAAGTGAATGCAGATATTTGTAAGAACTTTCTACTTGATATTTTGTGAACATTCAGTTTTTATAGCTGATCAAATAGTATCTAAGTTAGTATTTAATTTTTAGAATTTAAGAACTTTGCTATCTGAATTTGTAGATTTTTTCTTTGTTGCCTCAATTTTAAATTGGTTTATGGAACTTACTGTACAAACACAGGTTTTACAATGATTAAAAAAAGAAACAAGTGAAATTAATCTTAATAAAATATTTTAAGCCAATTATTTCCAAAATATTAATCATTCCAAAATGTAATCATATAAAAAAATAGTAACAAGGTGTTTTACATTTTTTTCATTCTAAGTCTCTGAAATCCATTGTGTAGTTCATGTTCACAGCACATCTAAATTCAGACTAGCTACATTTCTAGTGCTCACACTGTATTGGACAGTGGAGGTCTAGCATATATATATGTTTAAGGCAGAATACTAAAAGCTCTCCTTTGGCATCTGTGATGGTCAGGTTCATGTGTCAACTTGGCCAGTTGATGGTGCCCAGTTGTCTGGCCAAGCAAACACTAGCCTAACCATTAATGCAAGGACACTTCATGGACTTAAATCATTAGTCAGTTGATTGCATCTATGGCTGATTACATCTATGATCAACTAAGGGGAGTATCTTCTGCAATGAGTATCTTGCTGGATTTAATCCAATCAGTTGAAGATTTTTAAGGGAGAGGTGAGGACTTCAGTAGTCAGAGAGAGAACTTTCATTTCTACCTCAGCCAGCCAGCCTCCCCTGGAGAAGTCATCAAAACCTTCATCAGATGAACAGGCAACTATGTGATGATATTGTGAACTACTGATTATATATGTAGAACAGAATGATCAAAAGTCAGAATGTGGCATTCGTTTGGTGTTTGGTTTTTTTTTTGGTATTTAAAAAAAAATGTTTTTAATTAAAAAAAAAAACCTTCATCAGAGTTCCAGTTTTCAGATTGCCCTACGGAATTTGGATTCCTGCATCACTTTTATAAAAGTGAAACACTTTTATAAAATCTCATATTTAGAGATATCTCATGCTGGTTCTGTTTCCCTTGAGAACCCTGACTAATAACAGCATCTATAATGAAGCTATCAATCAGATGTACCTAATCCCCGAGTATGCAACAGTCATCTTTTCTTCTTCATTACGGTAAACATGTGAGGAAAAGGACAGAGAAATCCAAACTCTTTTGAATAAAAAATTGTGAATAATTTAATTGTTCTTAGGATAATAAAAGGAAAGCACAGCACTTTGCTAAAAGGAACTCTGAAGTATCTATTTAACAGGGGATGCATTATGTATAAAGAAGTCTGCTTGTGACACAAGGCACTACCCAGTCGAATAAACAGCTCAACCATAAAAGCCTAAACACATCCACACAAAACCCAAAGCAAAGTACAGAGACTGAGTCATGAATGAAAAATTTAGTGTGTTCCAAGACACAGGAAAGAAACCTGAGAGTTAGTAACAGGCAGATTCCAGGCCAAAGTGCAGGAGGCAGCATTACAAGTACAAAGAGGGAAGTGAACATTATTCTACTGAAGTAGCATCATGCTTAGCTTTTTCTTTCTTTCTGATTGCAGGAAACCAATAAAGAATTAAGGAATGGCTTGATAAGAATGAGGGGAAGATAGGCTTGGAGACTGGAGGGAAAAACTGTAGGAGGAAAAAAAAATGTTAATCTATGCCTACACGGTAGTTATCTGTTTTTTTTACTAATCTGGTACTTTTCTCCTAAACTCTAGTAAAGTTGCCCTCGATTTGAAACTGTCAAGTAGCTATCATTTAAAATGTAAGACCCAGGGAAGAAAAAGCATAACTGTTTCAGTGTCCCATATTTTAACATTTTCTCAAAGTGGAGCATATTCCCTATTCATATTTCACAATAGCAGAATAGAGGCATCTAACCCAAGGTACTGGGTTTGGAAGCACAAGTGGGGTCAGTCACTGTTAGCTGATAAGGAATGACACAAAATGACCAAAGGTCATCCTTTGTTCTGGCCTCCCAGAATCTTGCCACTTGTATATAAGGGAAAATGTGTGTGATATCACCAAACCCAGTTTAGGGCACAGGCAACAAAAGAGCCACTGCTTCAAATCAGTGCAATTGAGATAAACTGTAGAGAAGATAAAGTAGAAGACTGGAATCATTTGGTTTCAGTAGCAATTAAGTGGTTGATTTAAAGGACAACAGAACATAATCTTAAACATGAAATGGTAGTCTACTAAATCTGATGCCTTTTATGACAGAGAGAGAAGGACAGGATTCCAAATTGTCCCCTCTGTTTCTTTATTCCACCATCTTCAACAGAGTATTCCAAGAGTTAGGAAGAATGAAAAAAATTAACCAAGAAAATAGATCATACAAAAACTGTCAGAAATAAACACACGCAATTAAGTGGAAGAGCACAGTTTTCTAATTAAAGCAGGGAGACTCCACCTTCCAGAAAGGTAGATTCACCCTCCAAGGTATGTCTAAAGGATGAAGCAGTGGTTCCCAAATGTATTCAAGAGGCCAGAGCATCTGGACATAGTGTTCTTCACAGAACACCATTAATTATTAAGATATAGTACAATGTCTAAAAGTTCTAAGTATATAGTAGCAGAAGTCTAAGACTTCAAACAAAAACTTAAAATCTTATACTAAGTTCAAAATGAATTTAAGAAAACCACTGCTCATTATTCAGTTTTTCATATGAACTGTAAAAAGCAGCATCTTAGTCTACCTTGAAGATCACCAGCCTTCTCCAAGCACCACATGGCTAAAGAAAACTGCACCTGATAAGGACTGAAAGTTGCCTGATGCCGCTCTCACAGCCAGTTCAAGTTATTTTTGTACTGCTTTTGATAAACTTACAGCAAATCCACAAGCTGAAGACTGGGCTGGCAATAATTTATAAGTGTGTAGTGTTAAGTTATACATTTCAACGATCATTATAAAGCATGTTACAAACATGTAAAGCATGTTCCAATAAAGTAAGGTAAATAAATGATGGGAAAAGGAGATGTGGAAGACAGGTAGAATTAAAATGTAAAATACACCAACTTAACTATGGTGCCACTTATCAATACTTCCAGACAGATCTACATTTCTGTCAAATTTCTTCTTAGAACAAATTACCTTGTTTTTACAGGATTTACATCCACTAATACCAAAGAGTTGTATGCCAAAATAAGAGCACTTAGAGCTGTTCTTCAAAAACAATGTCCTCACTGTCTTCACTTGCAACAAGGGAGCCTTTTTGTTAAATTCCCACCAGTGGGCCTTCCATATGGTATATTACTCAACAGATATTTATTGAATATTAAAGTCATGCAGATTATCTTTTTTTCATTCCATTGACAAGAATAAACATCAATAACTTCTCCAATTCCTGAATAGCCCCATTAAAAATCCTATCATACAGGTTAAGCCTACTTAAAATTAGGCCTAAGAGTCACCCCCAAGAGAACCTCTTTGTTTCTCAGATGTAGCCTCTCTCTCCAGCCAACACAACAAGCAAACTCACCACCTCCCCCCGTCTATGTGGGACATGACTCCCAGGGGTGTGGACCTTCCTGGCAACGTGGGACAGAAATCCTGGAATGAGCTGAGACTCAGCATCAAGGGATTGAGAAAACCTTCTCAACCAAAAGGGGGAAGAGAGAAATAAGACAAAATAAAGTGTCAATGGCTAAGAGATTCCAAACAGAGTCGAGAGGTCATCCTGGAGGTTATTCTTACGCATTAAATAGTTATCACCTTGTTAGTCAAGACGTAATGGAGAGGCTGGAAGGAAATGCCTGTAAATGTGGAGCTGTGTTCCAGTAGTCATGTTTCTTGAAGATGATTGTACAATGATATAGCTTTCACAATGTGACTGTGTGATTATGAAAACCTCGTGTCTGAGGCTCCTTTTGTCTTTTTTACCTTATCAACAGACGAGTAAAACACACAGAATAAAAATAAATAATAGGGGGAACAAATGTTAAAATAAATTCAGTAGATTGAAATGCTAGTGATCAATGAAAGGGATGGGTAAAGGGTATGGTATGTATGAATTTTTTTCTGTTGTCGTTTTATTTCTTTTCCTGAATTGATGCAAATGTTCTAAGAAATGATTATGATGATGAGTATGCAACTATGTAATGATATTGTGAATTACTGATTATATATGTAGAACAGAATGATCATATGTTAAGAATGTTTTTGTTATATTTTTAAAAAATTAATTTAAAAAATTTATTTTTAATCTTATAAAAAAATTAAAATCTTAAAAAAAAATCTTATGATGTCTGTTATCATCACCTTGGGAAAGACTTAAAAAGCAACTGATAAAATCAATCTATCAAGGTTAAGTATTGAGAATATCATACAATAAGATATATAGGTAAGTAGAAAGTTTTACAATATCTTTCCATCAAAATCAGATGTAGAATTTTATCAAACATTCAAAAAAGAACTAACACCAATCCTGCTCAAACTTTTCAAAATATTGAGGAAAAAAGAACATTACCTAACTCATTTTCTGAAGCTAACATACTAAAATACCAAAACTGGGTAAAAATACATAAGAAAGGAAAACTACAGGCCAATTTCCCTAACAAACATAGAGACAAAATTCTCAACAAAATACTAGCAAATCAAATCCAACAGCACATTAAAATAATTATACACCATGACCAAGTGGGGTTTATACCAGGAATGCAAGGATGGTTCAATACAAGAAAATGAATTAATGTAATAGAGCACATTAACAAATCAAATGGGAAAAATCACATGATCATCTTGATTGACACTAAAAAATCACTTGACAACATTGTTTTCTGTATAAAAACACTTCAAAGGTAACTAGGAATCAAAGATAACTTACTTCAATATGTTAAAGGGCATATATAACAAACCCATAGGGTGTCCTACTCAATGGAGAGAGACTGAAAGCTTTCCTGCTAAGGTTGGGAACAAAACAAGGATGCCCTCTGTCACTATTATTATTCAACACTGTACTAGAAGTTCTAGCTAGAGCAATCAATCAGGCAGGAAAAAAAGAAATAAAAGGCATCCAAATTGAAAAGGAAGAACTAAAACTCATTATTTGCAGATGACAGGATACTATACTTGGGAAATCCTGAGAAATCTAAAACAAAGTTATTTGAGCTAATAAATTCAGCAAGGTGATGGGATAGAAAATTAATGTGCAAGAATCAATAATATTTCTGTACACAAGCAATGACCTAACTGAGGAGTCAATTAAGGAAAAAAATTCCATTCAAAATAGCAACCAATTCCATGTGGGGAACCTGGGTTTGATTCCCAGACCATATACCCCCACCCCCACCAAAAAAAAAAAAAAGGCAACTAAAAGAATCAAGGAATGAACTTAACTAGGGATGTAAAGGACTTGTACACAGAAAACCACATAACACTGCTGAAAGAAATCAAAGAAGACCTAAATAGGTAGAAAGACATTCCCTGCTCATGGATAGGAAGGTTAAATGTAGTTAAGATGTCAATTCTACTCAAACTGATCTACAGATTTAATGCAGTATCAATCACAATTCCAACAACTTACTTTGAAGACTTGGAAAAGCTAGTTACCAAATTCATCTGGAAGGGAAAGAGACCCCCATTAGCCAAAAGCATTCTATAAAAGAATGAAGTAGGATTAACACTTCCTGGTTTTAAAATTTATTATAAAGCCACAGTGGTCAAAACAATATGGTACTGGCACAAAGACAGAAGTATTGACCAATGGAATCGAATCGAGAGCACAGAAATAAGACCACCACATCTGTAGCCAACTGATCTTCAACAAGGCACCCAAATCCACTGAACTGAGACAAAACAGTCTTTTCAGTAAATGGGCATGGGAGAACTGGATATCAATAGCCAAAAGAATGAAAGAGGACCCTTACCTTACATCCCATATAAAAATTAACTCAGAGTGGATCAAACATCTAAACACAAGAACCAGTACTATAAAGCTCCTAGAAGAAAATGTAGGGAAACATCTTCAAGACCTAGTAATAGAAGGTAGCTTCCTAAACTTTACACCCAAAGCACAAACAACAACAACAAAAAATAGATAAATGGGAACTCCTCAAAATCAAATGCTTTTGTGTCTCAAACATTTTTTTAAAGATGAAGAGGAAGCCAACTCAATGGTAGAAAATATTTGGAAATCACATATCAGGTAAAGGTTTGATATCTAGTATACATAAAGAAATCATACAACTCAACAACAAAAGAACAACAACCCAATTATAAAATGGGCTAAAGATATGAACAGGCATTTTTCTGAACAGCAAATACAGATGACTAAAATGCACATGAAGAGATGCTCATTTTCATTAGCTATAAAGGCAATGCAGATCAAGACTACAGTGAGATACCATCTCACACCTATAAGAATGGCTGCTATTAAACAAACAGGGAATTACAAATATTGGAGAGGATGTAGAGAAATTGAGACACTTATGCATTGCTGGTGGGAATATATAATGGTACAGTCGCTACAGAAGACAGTTTGGCAGTTCCTTAGGAAACTAAATATCACATTATTCCTATGACCCAGCAATACCACTACTTGGTATATACCCAGAAAAGCTGAAAGCAGTGACACAGACATTTGCACGCCAATGTTCACAGCAGCATTATTCACAATCACCAAAAGAGTAAACAATCCAAGTGCCCATCAACAGACGAGTGGATTAACAAAATGTGGTATATACATACAGTGGAATATTATGCAGGAGTAAGATGAAATGACATTCTGAAGCACATGACAAGATGGATGAGCCTTGAGGGCATAATGCTGAGTAACATAAGCCAGACACAAAAGGATAGATGCTGTATGACCATGGTAAAGGTAAAATCAGAGGCTTATAATACAGAACAGAGGGAACCAAGAGATACATGAAAGCCAGAGATGGGTAAATGGTTAGCTAATGAGGCTGAATTTTACTGTAAGGTAACAGAAGTGAACGCAGTTCACTAGTGGGTCTATAAGTAATATTACCATATTGAAGGTGAACATGATTGAAAAGGGGAGGTATAGACCCACCTGTCCCACTGATTTTTACTACAAATATAAATAAGTTCTCATATGAACTATTGCAAAGCTATGAATCTTGTACAAAGAGTGTATAAGTTCAGGGTATAGGGGGAAACTGCTATTGTATGTTATAGGCTATGTTTAACAGGAAAACATCAACAGTACCTCAGCTACACCAGAGGTAAGTAATGGGGGGAGGGACAAGACTAAAGGGGAGGTTTAGAATTTTTATTTGTTGAGGGTGTGTTTATTGGTTATCTTTCTCCTAGGAACAATGAAATTATCTAAAATTGAGAGTGTTGATGGACTGCTGACTTTGGACATTATACATGATGCCCAATGAAGGCAGGTGGCTGAAGAATGCACTGTGTGAGAAGTAGATTGGCAAACGATGGTGTATACGTATGATCGAATAGTGTGCTGCTACAAGAAGGAATGATGTTGTGAGGCATACAACATTGTGAATGAAACTGTGGGACATTTAGTGAGGCAAAAGAAGCCAGAAACAACAGAGTAAATATTGTATGGTCTCATTTAGAAAATACTTACAAGAAAACGGGGGCCTAGATTGAAAGCTCTTATAGCAGTCACATTTAGTATGGAGCGGTAATTGTTATTTCTGGATTTTGAGAGGCTGTTTTATATATGTATAACCTGGTACCTAGAGATAAGAACAAAGGTGATCAGGTCGGGATTCAGGTAATTCAGAACACAGGCATTGTAAGAAAGACATTGTCTATATTTTAGAACCTCATTGACTCTCTGAGACTAAAAGAAGAAAGTTTTATTTTGTCCAGAATCTAAATTTTCTGTAGCACATAATCTGTCTGGATAGATCATTTGAGCAATCCAAACTCGGGGAGCACAGAATAAGAATGAGGACCTTTAATCCTATATAACTTAATGTAATGCCTGGATACATCCCAGAGTATATTAAGCAGATAATCAAACAGTATTGGCAAACTCCTTTGAGGGACGGGAGAAAAAAATATGGAACTATTAAACTTTATCACCAGGGAAACCCCTGATACTGTGTCAAACATTAGGGGCACCGAAATCAATAGGCCAAGTGCTTGACCTTGAGGCTTGCTCTTGTGAAGGTTATGGATGTAGCGGAGAAGCTAAGCCTACATATAGGTATGACCAAGAGTTACTACCAGAGGACCTTTTTTGTTGCTCAGATATGGCCCCTCTCTCTCTAAGCCCAACTCTGCTAGTGAAACCACTGCCCTCCCCACTATGTGGGACATGACATTCAGGAGTTAAAGTCTGCTTGATGGTAAGGGAGATGACTCCCAGGGATAAGCCCAGCCCTGGTACTCTGGGCTCAACAATGCCATCCTGATCAAAAGGGGGAAAAGAAGTGCAACAAATAACGTATCAGTGGCTGAGAGAGTTCAGAGTGAAGAGCCTGCTCTGGAGGCCACTCTTACGCGCACTTCAGTTAGACACTGCTACGTATCATAACTTGCCAAACCCCAACCAAAACCATTCCTACCAACCCTAAAGAACACCCAGGGCGTTATATAAAGATTCTACAAAGGTTCCATGCACTAGGGTAACTTTCCAGAAACCTACAAACTCCAGATGGGTCCTTGGACTGGTAAGTCCTAAAATACAGAGGGGCCGGCCTCTCCAGAACATTAAATAGTTCCATCCCCCATCCCATATTATTGACAGCCTTTTTCAACATGAAAAAATTAGAATGGGCATAGCCCAAAGAGTGAGAGAAAGATAAAGGTGACGGTGGAGTTATACAAAGAAGTTGGGTTTAACAAATGAGTATGACTGCTGAATCATTATACTAATATTTCTTTTAGTCTCCAGTATCTTAGAGCAACTAGAAGTAAAAATCTAAAATTGTGGAACTGCAACCCATACCAAACTCTGAAATCTGTTCTATAACTAATTGTTGCGATGTGCTTTGATATTTATTGTTTTGTATACATGTTATTTTTCATTTAAAAAGTCTATTGTAATAATAAATGCACAGCTATATGATGATAATGTGAACCAATGATTGTACATTTTGGATGATTACATGATATGTAAATATATAATACATACCAATAAAAGTAATAAAAAAAGAAAAAATTAGATGTAGAATTTTAAGTGATTAAAGACTCAGTTTCAGATGTTTGCTGAGTGAAATTAGTACAGGGTATGCTTAAAAATTATATAATTTTTAAACTTAAAATGTGTATGTCATAGTACAGAAAACAAGCTGTACTTGTTTCCAGAGCTTCAAAAGTCTACAGCAGTTTTTTAAAAAAGGGGAGAGAACTAAAAGCCAACCAAAGCAAAGAGAGCTGAGGTATTTGACAAAATTTTTTTTTTGAAGATGGAACTCTGCTCCATGATGCAACTGCCTACAATAACGAATGTCTTTGTACAGCTCACTTTGCCTGAAGATTTGTCATGTGCATTCTACTTAGATAAGCAGAAAATAAGCAGCCTCCCAAAGTTCCTCCATCTACAAAACAATTTTAACAGCAAATGAAAATATGGCATGCTGAATAATTTAGAGCTATTCTGCTCATTTGCACAAAGCGTCTACAAAATTCTGTGACTCTGTAACTCTGAGGTACACCACTAGCTTAGAGAAGGATTTTAAAAGGGACTGAGATGACTAGGCCTGGTTACTATCTCCCAGAAGAACTCAGTAAGTCCACAGCAGTCAATTATACTAATGTGTAAAAAGGAGCGTGTGCTTAAATATAGCATCAGAATAGTTTAGAATCAGAAGAGACCTTAGCAATCTAGTTCAACTTCCACAATTTACCACTGAGGAAAATGATTCTAAGGAAATCACTTGTCAAGGTCATTACTACAAATGGTCTAGAACTTAAACTCTTATCTTCAGATTAAAGACTCCTAACCCTAAAGTATGCTGATACATAAAAGATTCTGATTTGTTACATACGGAATGAGATGAATGAGTCCAGCTCAAGGCAAGTGAAAACTGGTTCCACTTGTCAATCTTCACAAAGCAATAAAAGTAGGCACACTGTTGCTTATCCTTAAACACTCAGAAATTTCCATACTAAATACACACCAACTGTTTGTTCTGAACAAGAAAGGAGCACAAAGACGACTCACAGAAGAATCAATGTCTTATCATTTTTCTCTTGTCTCTTTTTAAAAGCTCTCTTGTTTTTACTTTGATCATAAACAAATTTAATAGTTGCTATAGCTCTTTCATCCAAGGAAAAAATAACCAGATTTCTATTTTTACAATACAGCAGAACACTTGCTATTAAGAGATAACTCTATTAAACTTACTCAAGTCCATAAATTAAATTTTCTGTACAACCACCTTAGAGGCTATAAATAGAAAATAGGAATTGGTTTCACTTGTATCTTAAAACCCAACTTCGATGTTGGTTATGTTTACCTGTCTAGGCAGCCTTCAAATACAGACACTGCAATTTCTATCTGACTTTAGAAAGAAAAACCCACCTTCAACTAAACTGTGGAAAATAAATGACAAACGTATAAAAGGGACTGAAAATTGGCAAGGCACAAATTCTGATATGAGGAGCACAAGTTGCTTTTTCATGCTGAATATTTAACTCCTCATAAATTACAAGTTTTTCAGTGACTACTGTTCATTAAAAATGTGCCCTTCAATAATGGCAAGACATTCCTACTCAAATTAACTTACCAAAGCACGGCAGGAAGAGGGGTTTGATTTCTCATACAAGTACAAGTGGGTTTTTTTCCCCTTTCTGATTTAAATGAAAGAAGAAAATTGCAGTGCTAAAACCTAACTTCCTTTAGCATAGGAAAGTACAAGGGATTAAAGGGAAATGGGAAAGAAGAGATCTAATATCTAATAAATTTCATTCACTTAATCTTCACAAACCCTATAGGAAGTAGGTATTATCCCCAATTTTTAGCTGAGAAAACAATCCAAAAGGTTAAGCAATTTGTACAAGGTCTTCCATAAAGCAGCAGAGCTGGGATTTGCTATCAGACAAAGGAAGTCTTACTCTTTTCCTGCCTTCTGTAGGCTCTATGGTTTCCCAAGGGCAGGTGTGTTCCTCTGATATACAGTTTTGTAACCCCAACATCTGGGTTAGCGCCACCCTATAAGTGCTATAAATGTCTAATGAAATAATGAATTAAAAGATAATTGTTATATATCTCCAAAGAAGCTATGCAAATGGCCAATAAGTACATGAAAAGATGTGTGACATCACTAACCATCAGGTAAATACAAATCAAAACCCCAATGAAATACCACTTCATACCCATTTGGATGGCTGTAATAGAAAAGACAGATAATAAGTGGCTTGAGAGGATGTGGAGAAACTGGAACCCTCTTTCATAACTGGTGGGACTGTAAAATGGTACAGCAACTTGGGAAAACAGTTTGGCAGTTCCTTAAAAGGATAAACATAGTTAACATATGACCCAATATTTCCACTCCCAGACATAAACACAAGAGAAATGAAAGCACACCCACACAAAACTTGTACATAAATGGTCACAGCAGCATTATTCATAATAGCCAAAAAGTGGAAACAACCCAAATGTCTACCAACTGATGAAGAGATAAATAAAAGGTGGTATATCCACAAATGGATTATACAACATGGATGAAACCTTGAAAACATTATGCAAAGTAAAATAAAACAGTTATATTGTGTTAATTCCATTCTTACAAAATATCTAAAATAGGCAAATCTATAGAGAAAAGATTAGTGGCTTGACTGCCTACAGCCGGGGAGTTTGGGAGTAAATGAGGAGTGGGTACAGGTATCCAATGGGTACAGATGCCTCTGGGGTGATAAAAGTGTTCTAAAATTGATGGCGCTGATGGCTACACAAATTTGTGAATATATTAAAAACCACTGAATTTTACACTTTAAATGGGTAAATTGTATCATATGTAATTTATATTCCTTAAGCAAAGATAACTGGAACAAGCAACAGGTTTCCGGCTTAACAACTATAACCAAGTGCTTTTGACCAAAGACTTGCAGAAAACTGAGTGATCATAAAATGCTAGAGAAAAGTAAGACAGACTCTCCCCTAGGGCAGGCAAACCTCTCTAAACACCAAACCTCTTATGCCAGTTTTTATACCCTACCACCTGCCCTGAAACCACAGAAGAGAGGGCTATGTGCTATCTCAATATGCTACTTTTATGCCTCAGGTCTTTGCTCACCCTGGCCTAGAATATCATACCTAGTTCTGCCTAGAAACCCTACATCTCCATCAAAGCCAAACACAAATGCAAATTCTTAATTCTGAAGCATTCCTTGATTCCCCATCCCCACCCCCACCACTCTCACACACACATACGAAATAATCATCTCCATGGTCCCATCATACCTGTTTTAGCTTATAGTCGACCTGTAATAAGTACAATATAGGCTAAATCTTAGAGTTCCACCTTAAGAAGTTAACTTGAGACGTACAGTTTATCAAAGCCAAATCCCACATTGGCCCCCTTTCATCAATATAGCAATCCCGTGGATGAGCTGGGCAGCTGTTACCCCATTTATAGAACAAGAAGCAGATTGAGAGCAGTTAAATGACTTGTCCAAGTTCACACGACTCAGAGACATGGGGCTACAATAAATCTAGGTCCTCAAATTTCTTAATCTTTCTTCTGATTCCCCATGTTGGATTGCTGATAATATTGCCAGTGGAAAGATTACATTTTTAAATACTTAAAAATAGAAATACAGAGTCAGACCTAAAGATTCAAAAAGTATAAAGAAAAAAGACTGGAAGGGCATACTCCAAAATATTAAAATAGTTTTTCCTGGGCAATAAAATTATGGGTAATTGGTTCTTTTCTGTGTTTCTGTTTATGTGTTTTATAACTTAAGCTTTGAGCCCATATACTATAAGAAGAAACATAAAGGCCATCATAAAAATGGTACATATATATAAAAAAAGAAAAAACACCTGAGAGCATCACAATAAAAAAATAAGCATACCGAAAAACATTTTATAAAATCTAATACTAAATTTTTAATATAACAACCAAAACAAGATACATATGCCTTAAAACAGAAATTAGTAATACAGTTTCACGTGATACACAACTTTTTTCCAGTCACCCAGGTGTTAAAGAAATTTAGTGAATAAAAGTTTTCTTGTACTTAGGCTGTAAAAATTACCCTACCTTTAAAGTGTATTTATTCTACAGTCTAGAAAGGCAAAGTCTAGCAGGTTCCTTCCTGTCTTAAAGCATTAGAACATAATGTCTCCAATAAGAGGTCACTGTAGGGGGCAAATCAGGAAATAAGAGAGGCAGGTCAGAAGATTTTGTTAAAAGATTTTTAGCGGGGCGGTGCAACAGTGGCTCAGTGGCAGAATCCTTGCCTGCCATGCCAGAGACCAGGGCTCGATTTCCGGTGCCAGCCCTTGCAAAAAAAAAAAAAAAAAAAAAAAGGGTTTTCAGAGAATCCCCAAGAACTGAGAGAGCCATTTCTGAAACCAACCCAGGAGAGAAGGGCCAGCAGAAGTCACCATGTGCTTCCCCATATAATAGAGAAACCCCAGACACAATTGGCCTTTCTTGAGTGAAGGTATCCTCTTGTTGATGCCTTAATTTGGACATTTTCATGGCCTTAGAACTGTAAATCTGTAACCTAATAAAACCCTTCTGTAAAAGCAAAAAAAAAAGATTTTTAGGAAAACATCCCTAAAACCCTTACTTTTGCTATAAGATTTAAGGCATATGGTTCTTTCAGTTCCAGATGGGAAACCACACACTAAGGATATAAAAATTATACACATATATATGGTAAAAATAACAATAATTAAAAAATTAAAATATATAAGATGCCCATATACTTCCCTCACCCACCCCCCCAAAAAAATTCAACAAATGGTGCTGCAATAACAGGATAGTCAGGCGGAAAAAGAATGAAATGTGACCCTCATCATACAGCATCAAAAAAAATTATATATATTTTTATATACATATATAAAAGACTATAATGGTTTAAAGTCTCCCTAAAAAAAGCCAAATATATCAGTGTACTAAACTATAAGAAGGGATTTGTAGACTCAGAAACAAAATTAAAGTTGTCTTCCCTTTATGCATCAAATCCAAATTTTGGATGATTTGCACATCCTGAACATCTGGATCTTCAGGCCCTTCACAGAAGAAACAGTAAATCAAGGACTCAGCAATTTCAAATGTGAAAATGGACAGACTTAAACTGGGATCTAATTCAAGCTATACTTAGATATAAATAAGCAAGGGGTACAAATAGCAACTTAGTTCAAAGTCAGAATTTGTATTAGATCTTACACTTATGTACAGCATTATGGCAGCAAAATGTTTTTCTGTAGTATCATTAGGATTCCCAAGAAGAGGTAAACGAGAATACATTTCCCCAAGAAATGAGTTACTGGGAGTATTCCCAACACGGATTCTGTAATATAACTGCTTACGCATTTCATTCCAAGGTCAGGAAAGATTTTTCAATGAATAGTTCTCATACTTTGTTGCTGGACCACAATAAGGTAAACAACTAAAAAACAGACCCACCCATTGAGTTAGTGCTAGTGGAATCTGTCCTTCTGAAGTGCCAGATGGAGATTTTAAAAAAGACAAGGTCATTACTAATTGTGGCCAAGATTCCTTGGTACTTGGTGCCAGGTCCAGGATATTAACCCACATGTCCTGGCCAAGTTCAGAGTTGGCTAATTACAGTCTGCCAGCCTACTTTCCCCACCCCAAAGTCATCCTCTGTTCCACTGAGTGGAACCTGAAGAGGTTACTCTTCCTTAAAACTCTGATATAGTACCATCAGTCAATATGCTTCCCCCTAAAACTGAAACTCAAATGCTGATTTAATTCAGTTCCACCTAGATGGGAAACCATATACTATGGATATTAAAAATATATAAGACAATATAATGATTTAAAGACTCCCTAAACAGCTATATGAAAAAATTCATATCAGCTAATACTGTCATTAGTTTCCAATTAAGACTGAAGACACTTAGGTAAAGGTTTACACCAAACATAAATTTGGACCCATGCAACTTTTATTACTAAGGGCTTTCCTGCCAGGTACATTATTCTAGGAAAAGGCTAGATATGCAAATGTCAATTAGGATGACTCAGGGGGTTGAATAGAGATGTCAAATATATATATTCAAAAAGGAAAGTACGCACTCAATATCGAGCCTGAACATCAAGTAGTATGGTTGGCCTTTCTGCCAGCCACTTACTTAGGTTCCATTTCCAGCTTAATCTTTGTGATCCTTAAAATAACAAAAAGGGCTCAATTTCAAGTTCTGTATTCATTAACTGTGTGGCATTTGGGGCAAATTATTGAAATTGTTTGTACCTCAGTTATCCCAATATTACCTAGAGATAATACTATCCTACAGTAGTATTATGTAGAGTAAGGGAGAGAACATAAGCACGTTGGCCCAGAGCTAGGCCAATGAATAGATGGTGCCATCTTTATTATTTTTGTCATCAAAATCATTAATAATATGGCATAAAATAATTCTTTAGCTTTTACTTTTAAATATGTTAATATGTATTTTAAGGACTCTAACTCTAGCTGGCTCCTCCCCTGGCTCCCACTTCATGGCCTTTGTACTTGCTATTCCGTCTTCCTAGCAAGCTTTTCCCATTAAGATCTACATTTCCTCACTTCCTTTATCCCAGCTCCAAAGTCATATTGTCAGGTTTTCTCTTGTCACCCTAAAATTTCTATTACCTCGACCTTTACTCCCCAAAGCATATTCCCCCTTCTTTGATCTATTTTTTTCTTACCATTTATCACTTTCTAACATACTAAAAATTGTATTTACTTAATTCTGCCTTTCCTACAGAGGTTCCAAGAAAGCAGGAATTTTTGTGTGTTTGTAGTCACTGCTGTTACCTCCGACATCTAGAATAGTATGTGACACACTGCAGGTGCTCAATAACGTTTGTTGAGTAAATACCGAATTAGACCTAATTACAGATTCAGGTACACCACAGTTCCTAGTTGTCTTTTGGGAGAATATCACATTTCAAATCATACTGTAAAGGCAAATTATAGGCTTGCCATGAATAATAAACAACATTGTCCACTTTCTGTATCGGAGAAAAATACACTCAACCTCCTATCTCCTTTGTACAAGGAGGGGAGGAAAGGAGCTGATAATTTGGACAAAGCACAAAGTTAAATGAGGTGAAAAGTCTCACTTTTGTTCAGACAAAGTTTTGAACTGTGCAGACAAAGTTTTCTTGTAACATTAACAAGTATTAAGCCCATCTTCCTATGGCTTTACCATACTACCTTCCTGTTTTTTCTTTAGCTTTTACTTCTATAAAAATGTTCTCGCAATTCCTGGACCTCACATTTTCAATTAACTCAAGAGTAAATATTTACTGAGCACATGATATTGCAGAACCCTGCAGAGGGTGCCATCATGTGAAAAACAAAGTCCCTGCCCTTGGTATGTATATATTCTGGGAAGACCAGAAATATATCCGTAAATAATTAACACCAGGCAGCCAATATGTGACAAATTCGCAGGTGCCTTCCTCCGTGTGGGTATTACAGGAGGAGCAATTCAACTATTACACATCATCCGCTGGGTTTAGAAGTCCCACAGAGGCAGTACTTAAAAAGCTAGAGTCAATCATTATGAGTTAGTTCACATACATTTATGGATTATAAGGAGTGTGAAAGACTCCATGTTAAACACTGGGTACAAAAATGAGAAGGGCACCAAATTCTAAACTCCTTAAGGACAAGAGCTCAAGCATAATTAGGAGCTCAAGCCAAACTGTTCAAAAAAAATAAGGAAGGGCAAGCTCTTCATTAGCAGACAGAATACCTACGCCAGGTCCCTCCCAGTTTCACTTCTCACCCCTCTGAACTAGGCTAGGGGGATGCCTAAGAGAGGTTTTCTCTGAATCTCAAAAACAGAGGAGGAGCCCCTGGCCAAGCAGTCACCCGCTTCCTTTGCTCTGATAAAGGCTAACCTTTCTCTTTGCCACAGATTCACTATATTAATTTAATAACTAAGCAACCAGTCATAATGCCCGAGTTCAAATCCTGGTACCAGTGCTTATTAGCTGTGTGCCCCTGGGCAAATTACCTGACCTTTCTATGCCTCTTTGGTAAAATGGGAATAATGATAGCGCCTATCTCACTGAGAAAAACACATAAAAGATTTGCCTAGAGCCTAGCCACAGTAAATTGCCCTTAATTGCTATCATTTCCAGAGAAAAATGCCCCAAAGCTGAGGAACAACATACCTAAGGCTTCTGGCAAAAGGGTTATCATCACACCACAAAGACAAACACGTCTGGGCTCCTGACTAATAGATACCATAATGGAATAGTAGTAATAATAGTAAAATAGAAATAACAACAACCAGAATCCTAACCTTAGCATCAGCAGAAACACTAATACTGTGCTGGGCCCTGTACTGTTCTAAAAGAGGAAGGAGAAGGCGAGGCTGTTCAATCAAAAAATAGTAATAATTAAAAACAAGCAAAAAGCTGAATTTTCTCCACCTTCCTACTAAAATATACTATTTGGCGCCCAAGTTTTGCTAAAAACAAGCATCTAAAACGATTACAGCCTTCATGTGCAATTTCTTCGAGCCAAAGAGGTGGGGTTGGGAAGGGAGGAGGGGGTGGTGCTCGCTTCCTGCCAGATGGAAAAGCCACACGAAGTGGAGTACAGCCGAGTTCAGGGTTTGCCCCCAAATCGAAATCAGATTTTTGAAGTACAAGATCCCGAAATTACGGAAATAGGGAGGCTCGGCTTTGAAAATAACCTCTGAACAAGTGTCATCCGCCTTCCGATCCAAGCTCCTGCCGCGGCACAAGGCTCGGGGTACAGGGCAGCGGGGTTACTTCGGCAATCCCGGCGGCATCTGCCCACCTCTGCCCACCCACCTTCTCCAAGGGTCACAGCCCCACCGGGGAGAGAAACAAAAGCCCCGGCCAAACAGGCCAGAGGGCCAGCCGGGGCCAGCCAGGAGGCCACGGCCACGGTGCCCTCCATTCCGGCTGCCGGCACCGGGTGCCAAGGGCCTGAGTAAGGCTCGGGCGACCGGGCGGCAGCGCCCGGGGGGGGTAACAGGTCCCGCCCGGCTTCGGCCTCCCAGAGGTCCGGCCGACCCCAGTCTCCTCGGAGGGGCCGGGCGAGGGGTGCCGAGAAGTGAGCCGTTCCTGGGGCGGCGCAGGGGACAAGGAGTCCAAGCTCCATCTTGAGGCGGACGGAGGAAGGGAAGGCCCGGGCTCCACGCTGACAGGACCCGCCACCTTTCCGGTCCCGGGGCGTGGGGGCGCACCCGAGGGACCCCCGGCCTCCAGCGCCGTCGGCCCGGGGACTCGCAGGGGTGCCTCGGGGGCGTCCCCGGCACGCGGGCCCCGGCCCCACGCCCCGAGCCGGGCGGGCGGGCGGGAGCGGGCCGGGCTGGGCGGGAGGCGAGGCAGGGGACGGGGAAGGGGAGAGGGCCGCTCACCGCTGGCCGGGCCGCCGCCGTCTCCGGACGCCGCCAGTCGCCGCCACCTGCCCCACTGCCGCAGCAGCAGCGGCCGCCGCCTCCCGCCTCCCGGCTCGTCGGCTCGGGGCGGGGGAGAGCGTGACGCGCCGCCGCGGGGTCGGGCGGGCGCGCGCGGCCGGGAGAAGACGCCGCCGCCGCTCCCGCCCCGGCCCCCCCTCCCCCCCCCCGCCGTCCGCCACCGCCTCTTTGTGTGCACCGCGGGGGGCAAGCCCCAGACCCCCGCGCCCGCCGTTCCCCCCCACCCCCGAGATTGCGGCCTCAGCGGGGACTGGGAGGAAGGACGGTGTGAGGGAAAACCGGGAGGCCTGCTCCGAGGGGCTTCTCGGCGTTTCCCAAGCGTTCCTAGAATTTGCAAGTCACACCTGATCACTCCATTCAATCTTTTTTCTTTTTTTTTACCCTATTCCATCTTGACCACAGCCCGTTCATGTGGGGTTGATTCCTTTTCCCAGATTCCTTCCCGCCAGACCCGGGGTGAGAAATCCTCTGAAATAAGCCAGAAGGAGCTACCCGCTGCAGATGAAGCTTGGGGAGAATCATCTGTGCCCACCGCTTCACGCCAGGGAAAAAAAAAAACCCAGAGTGAGAAATCACTGAATAAAACGCTGCAAGGAGCTGCCCACCGCAAATTAAACGTGGGGAAACCACTCCTCCCCTCCAGGGAAAGTCTGAGGGTTAAAAATCCCTTGAAACAAGCCTGGGACTAGCGCCATTCCTTTGAGAAAAGCCTCTTTTATTCGTCCCAGCCACTTGGACCGAGGCCTGGTTAACGTCCCGTCCTCCCTCCTGCCCCCAGGGAACTCCTTAAAAAGCTTTTGAAAGGGACAGGGGGAGGCCAGCAAACAGGCTGGTGCAGCAGCGGGCGGCCAGCATTTCGCTCCCAAGGACCATGGCAACCCCTGAAGCTCTGCGGCTCCGCGGAGGAATTTGCAGCTGTCAGGGAAGCCCAGGATTTGCTGCGACTCTGGTGGATAGGGGGGCCCGGGGCTTCCTCCTCTATCCCCAGGAGAAGAGAATAATCTGGAGGGTGACCTCCTTGCTGACCTTTCCTCAAAGTGCCAGTCTGCCTGGGGAAGGGAACTATTTTAGAAATGCATGAAATTCTGAACAAAGTAAATTTGTCTGCCTGCCCCTCCCCTCGATTCAGGCTTCCTAACTCAACATTGCAAAATGTGAGGGTGGTGGTACCCCCGAAATCCAGCATCCATATTCCCAATCTGAGGCACACCTCCCCCCTTTATCTAAACACTCTTTGCAGCTCTAGTATTAACAATCTTAGCTAATCAGAGATGCCGCAGGAGGCAGAAACCCCTATTTTTTAAGGAGGGATGTGACTACAAATACTTCTGTTTTAATTTTTTCTCCTCTATTCCCTCTGCTGAGCCTATCTTGATTTAAAACGTTATTTGGTTCGTTGTGGATTATTTTGCACTAATTTTGATTTTTTAAATGTTGCATTAAACATCATTAATTTGATGATGTATGTTTAGCACTGCCCAACCCCACCCACCCCCCACCTAAATTTTGGGCTTGAGGCCTAGTCCTGCACCTTGTACCACGGCCTCGACTTCACCAGGTCTCACAGAGTGGCTGGGTCTTACTTCAAAATAAATGCTCACATTCAGTTGTTAGATGAAACCACTGCATTGTTTTAAATGCAGGTCTTTTATAAAAGTCCAAGAACAGTTCAGCCGACATGACTTTGGAAGATGGAAAGAAAGCGGCAGAAATAGGAGGTAAGGCAAGGGCTCTCAGATCTTCATTTTGCAAAGTGGGGAAGCTGTAAATACCTGGTTTCTTTTGCTGGAACAAAAAATAAAGTTTTAACCCTATTGTTTAAATGGACAGTGTAACCAACAGGACTAATTTAAAATACCATAGACCTGTGCTAAGGGGAGAGGTGCCTTCAGCATAATAGAACGTCAGTGGATAATGTCCAGAGGCGATAAATAATTATACAACTATTTTTTTAGTGGTATGGAAGTTACCACCAGAAGAACTAAAAGCAAAAAAATCGGTCGTCTCTGGAGAATAAGATCAAGAATAGAGAAGAGCCAGACAGAACAACTATTGCTTTTCATTCATTATAAGCCCCGATGTAATTTATTTTTTTAAATCCTGAACTTGTAGTACGTTGCTTTAAAAAAAAAAAAATACTTAAGGAATCAATCAAAATGAGTAGAGAATATTCTCTGCAAAATGATGTGTCCCTGATTTGGTTCTAAACAGCTCTTTAACTTTAATTTTTTTTCTCTGACAGTTTTCTGCAATTGAGGAGGTTTATTTTATTGCCCAGTTTTCCCCATCCCTACTAGAATGTAAATTTCGAGAGGGCAGGGATTATTAACTGATTCATTACTATGTCATCAGCCCTACAATAATGCTTGGTCCATTGTAGATTAATATCAAAGAGATGGAATGTAAGACTTCAGGTTGTAAATAACTGGGGACTTTCCTTTCATGTTTTTCTTTTTACTTTTTTTTTTTTTGGTAAAGAACAATAGATGTTCAAGACATAAAATTAAAGCAAGCAAAATGAAGAAAACAAAACACTTATAAGCCCACACATCCAGAGACAATTTCAAAAAATAATGTTTTAAAATTCATTCACTGCCGTTTAGAAAGATTTTAAAACTTGAAGGTAGTCCTCACCATTCAAGAACAACACTTCGTATAAAATAGTGTGCTGGAAAGTACTTTGTAAATTGTCAACTGTTATAAAATGTAAGGATTTGTAAAGCTTTTAAAATAGAGAAATGTAACAAAAACAGTCAAAACAAGAACACCTTTTTTAATTAAAAACTTTTCTTTTGCTTTCTCTCTCTTTTTCAATTTCGAAACCACGGCAGATCGGCAACCATGCAAAATGTAACTCCTAAGAGATAGCCCAATGATTAAAGCAATCTTTATAAAGAAGGCATAGAAATTCATTTTAACTATGGTATTTGTTTAGTTACAGCTACTTCCATTAAGATTGTTTCAGAAAACCAGAGTCAAATTAATTTCACTTACTCGTTCAGCATATGTTTACTGAACTCCTGCAGTGTCCTGGCAGTGTTCAAGATGTGGGGGAGCTGGGGGAACACAGATGGGCAGGGGGGGTACAGCAGTGATCAAACCCCTGACTTCTACTTCTGGCTGGTTCACTAAAACAAGGCGAAGTAATCATTGTCCCGTGAATTCCACTGGTTTTATGTTCACAGTGGGCCAACTATATCAGACCACATCCCTTATCAATTTCATTTCTGCTCTGCTAAAAATTTACAGAGGGATTTGTAAAGCCTGATATAAGAAAAAATATTTAAGTCTATCTGATGTTTGAGGAGTATTACACCTCCTTGCAAAGCTAAGGAGCGAGTGCTGGTTTATTAAATCAAAAAGGGTCTAAACCCCAGTGAGACAAGAGCCTTAACATGCAAAGGAAGGAAACAAAAACATAAATCCCGCAACCCAAGATGAAATCATTAAGTATTTTTTGGACCAAAAGTTAATTTTAGCACTGAAACCAATTAAGACTGTCTGCTGTCTCTTCTTTAAACAAACAAGGCTGATGATAGTGGCTTCCTGGAAGTTTTGAAAAAGCAAAATCATGAGAAAACAACAGCCTACTAAATTTAAATTCATAGGATCACTTCCTCAAGAGAGCATCTTGTGATAACAAAAGCGGTCTTGTACACATTTGCTTAACAAAGAACAAATATCTAAGGCAGGGCACATCATGATGTAAACTGTATTTAGGGCTTCTTAATAGACTGGGCCTTTGAGTGTGCATGGTTTCGTCATGAGCCGGTTGGCCAAGATGACTTAGAAGGTTCCTGCCTCTGATATTTTTGAGATTCTGTGACTTTGATCCATTAAAGCAAGACATTTGTCAAATCAGTGGTTAATATAGCAGTTCTGATCTAGCCAACAATATCTGCTGGCTGCATCAAAAGTTGATTCTGTCCTCAACAAAAGTCAAGCAGAGAATGGATGATAACCGTGCAGGTAGGAGATTTTGGAGAAGGGATTTTTTAAATTGGGAAACAGTTTGGAGCAGAGAATCCCTAAAGCCCTTCCCAACTCTAATATTCTATTATTTTGCAGATTCACCTCTTCCTAGTACTCAGTCTACAGCTGGATGGTTTATATTAGCTCTGGAGTCTAACTGTGCTACGGAGACCAAAATTCAGTTTTGTCTATTAATCTAAGGAAATGTATGCAAGGAAACTTCAGCCTATGCCAGGGCTTGAATTCAACTGAAATGACTAAATCTCCTTTAGATAATTTCTGAAAGGAAAAGAACAAATAAAATGAGGAAATGTAATACAATCTTCAAGCCTACATCCTGGAGGTAACAGACACTTTTCAACTGATTTCAGTTAAAATATTTTTAATACCAGATCGACTAAGTTTTTTAACCTACTTAGTACCAGGTTAATTTAATTGACTTCATGCATCACAGTCTATGTGAGTATATTTCTGGATATATATTTATTATGTGTTAAGAGGACGCTAGATTAATGGTTATCAGTGGGGCCTATATTAGAATTTCCTGGGAGAAGTCTATTGAGCAAAAAAAGCAAGGTGCATGACAGTGTATCGTGTGCTATACTGTTTACTGAATTTTTTTTTAATGAGGAAGGGAGAGAGAAATACATAAATGCTTAATGGAAATGCTTATTTTGAACACACTATTAATGCGCTCTTCTTCCCTTGTCTTTCTCATACCTGGCCTTGACCCTTGACAGCCCAAGTATCTGTTTCCTCTCATCCTAACCAGGAGGCAGGAAAGATGGGGAGGTAGAATTGTTACCCAAGAACAGCAAAAGAAAGAATTACTATTCAAGTTTGGACATCCAAAATGGGATTTTATAGGGGATCAAAAAAAAATGGCTTGAAATTCTGTCACTGTCAAGTGAGAACGGATTTTTTTTTTCAGTCCATTAACTCCCATTTGTAACATCAAGGACCTGGAAAGACCATAGGGTTTCCGCCGTAGTCGAGGAAGATAGTCCTGTGTAACATTAAGACTTAAGCCAGGAGGCTAGAGATGGGAAGAAAGAGGTTATGACGCAGGAGAAATAAGAGCCAGGACTTTCCTTCCAGACCTGTAGAATTGATGGAGAGCAAGGAAAGAGACAGACATGAGGAAGGCAGATCTGCAGAGCAGGATCTGGGAGAGGAAAGGGGGGACGGCTCCCAGAACAGGCACCTCTGTCCCCAGCCCACACTCGAGATACCGGAAGGACACTCTGATGTAGGGTGATGACGTGAGAAGACGTGTGGCAGGGTCAGACGAGAACATCTGAGCCTCCTCTAGACACTGGGAGATGGGAGTGCATGGCTGAGAGCTTTGTGTACCTGCATGGGGACCCACTGTGGCAGCATCGAGGCCAAAACTCAGAGGTGTCTGCTGTGCGAGCAAGAAGAAGGAAGGCTGAGTCAGCAGGGAGGAGGCCATGGAGCCCTGGCTGGGCCAAGAAAGAGCAGAGGCTAAATGCCAACTCCACCTAAACACCCAGACTCAGAACCGGTTCTCCTCAAAGGACTTGGCAGGATCTGGGTAGGACTAAGGTAAACCAGACTACAGGGTAAAGGATGATATTAACTATGTTTTCTTAAAACTTCAACTTCTGTTTGAGACCAAAGGAAGAAATGTTTATTTGGTGCAGAATTGATATTTTCTGTAGCACACGATCTAATTTTTTTTAACTTTTTTTTATTGCATAATATAACATGTACAAAGCAAAGAAAGAGAAAAGCAATGGTTTTCAGACCACACTTCAAGTAGTTACAGGACAGATCCCAGAGTTTGCCATGGGCTACCATTCTACCATCTCAGGTTTTTCCTACTAGCTGCTCCTAAACACTGGAGGGGTGGAAGGACAATTAATATAGTGATTTAGCAGCCATTCTCGTTTCTTAAATTCCATCCTCTCTGTTATATCCCCTTCTTCTCCTTTAACCCTTCTCCCAATCTATAGGGCTCTTTGTTCTGACTTTTTTCATGTTCAGAAGGGGTGTCCAGGGCGGCTGCCGTGGCTCAGCAGGCAGAGCTCCGACCTGCCGTGCTGGAGGTCTGGAGTTCAATCCCTGGTGCCTCCTGCCCATATGCAAATTTAATTTCATTTGGGTGGCTGCCGTGGCTCAGCAGGCAGAGCTCCGACCTGCCTTGCTGGAGGTCTGGAGTTCGATCCCTGGTGCCTCCTGCCTATATGCAAATTAAAAAAAAAAAAAGAAGGGGTGTCCACACTAAAGGATAGGGGAATCTAATTAACTGATAATTTTGGAGAGGCTGGGCCCTCTAAGTTTCAGAATGTATCTGACCTAGGAACACTTTGGGATTATATGTTCCAGGAAGGCAAGCCTAGTGCATGAAACCTTTATAGAGACTCAGTTCGAGCCTCAGGTGTTCTGAAGAGTCAACAGGAGTGATGCTGGTTGGGGGTTAGCAAACCATAGCAATCAGCAACCTCTAACTGAAGCTTGTATAAGGGCAGCCTACAGAATAGCCTCTTGACTCTATTTGATCTCTCTTGGCCACTGATGCCTTATTTTATTACGCTTCTTTTCCCATTTTGGTCAGGAAGGTGTTGATCCCACTGTGCCAGGGCCAGACTCATTCCCAGGAGTCATTCCTCATGTTGTCAGGGAGATTTTCACCCCTGAATGACTTATACCATGTAGGGGCAAGGGCATCGATTTTCCTTGCAGAGTTGGGCTGAGAGAGAGAGGCCACATCTGAGCAACAAAGAGATTTCCTGGAAGCAACTTTTAAGCCTCGCTATAGGTAGTCTTAGCTTATCCCCTACAGAAATAAGTTTGATAAGAGCAAGCCTCAAAATTCAGGGCTTGCTAAATACCCTTAAGGAGTGGGAGAAAGAGCAAAGGTGATGGTGGAGTCATGCAGAAAAGGTAGGATTTAAAGATCAATATGATTGCTGAATCATAATATTGATATTTCTTTTAGTCTCCAGTATCTTAGGGCAGCTAGAAGCAAAAAACCTAAAATTTTGGAATTGTAGCCCGCACCAAACTCTGAAATCTGTTCTACAACTAATTGTTGCAATGCGCTTTAAAAATTTATTGCTTTTCTGTATATATGTTATTTTTCACAAAAAAGAAAAAAAAGTCGATTGTGATGCTAAGTGCACAGCTATATGATGACATTGTGAACCATTGATTGTACACTTTGGATAATTACATAGTATGTGAATATATAACACGTATCAATAAAAAAATAAATAATTTTTTAAAAATCCAGGGCTTGGCCTATTTTCTTGGGAATCCCCAATGGTTGAGAGGGTACCCAGGGTATCCCAGATGGGAGAGTTTAATAGTTCTCTCTCTATATATATATATATGTATATATATATATATATATATATATATATATATATATATTTCCCCCTCCTTCAGATCCTCAAGGGAATTCTACCAATACTTTTTAAATTAGCAGCCCACCATAGTCTGAAGTATATCCATTAAACTATGCAGAATTCCAAGGCCCCATTCCCATTCTGGACTCCAGGAATTTGGGTTTAAATGAGCTATCCACACAGGTTGATTTAAATTATGTATTACAGAAAATTTAGGTTCTAGACATGATAAACCTCTCCGCCTTTAATCTCATACAGTAGCTGAAGGTCTAGGGTTCATACATTATCACCATTTACCCTGTATTCTACTTTTTCTTAGACCCAGCCAGGTTGGCTTTGTTTTAAACTCTAATTGAGGCCTCATCTCTTTTCCAGTCACTTTAACTGTTATTGCATATAGCTATGCTCACTTTCAGGTCTGCAGCGCTCCATTTCTGGAACCAACGCGTCACAGAGCTACTTAAAGTCCAAGGGAAATACCAGCTGAAGCACATATAGCTCAATGTCTCAGAATCCAGTCAGATAGCCACAACTTCAGACCAGATGTGGCTGCTATAAGGGCTTTCAATCTAGGCTCCCATTTTTTCATAAGTATTTTCTGAGTGAGATCTTAGCATATTTCTTCTTTTGTTTCTGGCTTACTTTTATTTATTTAAAAAATTAAGAACAAACAAAAACATTAACATATAATTCTGTTCTACATATATATTCAGGAATTCTCAATATCACCACATAGTTGCATATTCATCATTTCTTAGAACATTTGCATCAATTCAGAAAAAGAAATAAAAAGACAACAGAAAAAGAAATAAAACAATAACAGAAAAACAAATTATACGTACCATACCCCTTACCCCTCACTTTCATTTATCACTAGCATTTCAAACTAAATTTATTTTAACATTTGTTCCCCCTATTATTTATTTTTATTCCATATGTTCTACTCCTTTCTTGACAAGGTAGATAAAAGGAGCATCAGAGACAAGGTTTCCACAATCACACAGTCACATTGTGACAGCTATATCATTATTCAATCATCCTCAAGAAACATGGCTACTGGAACACAGCTCTACATTTTCAGGCAGTTCCCTCCAGCCTCTCCATTACATCTTGAATAACAAGATGATATCTACTTAATGCATAAGAATAACCTCCAGGACAACCTCTCCACTCTGTTAGAAATCTCTTAGCCATTGACACTTTGTCTCATTTCACTCTTCCCCCTTTTGGTCGAGAAGATTTTCTCAATCCCTTGATGCTAAGTCTCAGCTCATTCTAGGGTTTTTCTCAATCCCTTGATGCTGAGTCTCAGCTCATTCTAGGATTTCTGTCCCACGTTGTCTGGCTTACTTTTGCACTGCCCATTGTCCCCAAGGTTTATTCAGTTCATCATATGACCTTGACATCCCTCCTTTTTGTGGCCATGCCAAATTCCATCATATAAATGTATCACCGTTCACCACTGTACTTCTTGGTCACGGTATCCTTTGGCTCCCTCCATCTATTGGGCATAATGGATAATGTCCAAAATAAACAAACCATGTCTTACAGTGTCTTTGTTTGGTTGTTAAATCAGCAGCACTCTCAATTTTAGGCAATGTTTGTTGGTCCATAATGAAAAATAACCAGCAAATATAACGTCACCAACTATCAAATCAGAGCTACCCCTTATCACTTGTCCCTCCCTCCCCCCATTAGTTACCCCTGGTAGTGCTGTGGGACGGTTGATGTCTTCCCATTGCTATTGGCCATAGCATACATTTTTAGTTTTCTCCCATATCCCTCTATTGTCGACTCTTTGTCCACTATCAAACCGTTGAAATAGTTCATGCAAGAACTTATTTATGATCATAAATTTAATCACTGGGATACATGGCACTATACATCCCCTTTCAATCCTTTTCACCTTCAATATGGCAATGTTACTTATAAGCCTGCTAAATAGTTACTATCACTTCTATCTGTTCCCTTGCATTTAGATTCAACCTCTTTGGGTAGACTTTCCTCTGTCTCTAGTTTTTGCGTACCACTAGCTCTGCTATATTCTACGGTGTAACTTTTGAGATTACCTTTTACCATAGTCATAATGGCGAAATCATACAGTATCTGTCCTTTTGTGACTACCTTATTTCACTCAGCATTATGTCCTCAAGGTTCATCCACTCTGTGTTATGTTTCAGGACATCATTTTGTCTTTTTCTTGCATAATATTCCATCGTATATATATATTGCATTTTGTTTATCCACTCATCTTTTTTAAATAATTTTTATTAATTAAAAAAATTACAAGAAAGAAATGCAAACATCTTTAATATATGCTCATTCCATTCTACATATATAATCAGTACTTCACAATATCATCACATAGTTGCATATTCATCATCATGATCATTTCTTAGAACATTTTATCCACTCATCTTTTGATGAGCACCTGGATTGTTTCTCTTGGCAATTGTGAATAGTGCCACTATGAACATTGATATGCAAATGTCTGTTCGTGTCACTGCCCTCAGCTCTTCTGGGTATATACCGAGTAGTGGTATTGCCAGGTCATAGGGCAACTCAATATTTAGTTTTCTGAGGAATCGCCAAACTGTCTGCTACAGCAGTTTCACACACTTTCCAGTTTAACGTGTATGGTCAGTTTATTCAAACACCATAATTACATGAAACTTTGAATAGGGAGTGAAATCTTGTTGGTTTGTACAGGTCATTGTGATGACCTATAATAATCTGGGCAGAAAATAAAAAAATATTAGCAAAGTCCCCTTGAGGGACTGGGGAAAAACGTGGAAATATTATACTTCCCCTTCTGGGGAATTCCTGATATTCTTGCAAGCATTGGGGACAACACATTTAATAGGCTGAGCCCTCCATTTTGAGGCTTGCCCCTATGAATCTTATTCCTGCAAAGGAGAAACTAAACCTACTTATAATTATGCCTAAAAGCCACCCCCAGAGACCCTCTTTTCTTGCCTCTCTATGCCAACTGTCCAGGTAAACCCATTGCCCTCCTCCCTACATGGGGCATGACTCCCAGGGTTGTAAGTCTCCCTTATAACTTAGGACAGGACTCCCGGGGATGAGCCCGGCCCTGGCATCATGGGACTGAGAAAGCCTTCTTGACCAAAAGGGGGAAGGGAGAAATGAGACAAAATAAAGTATCAGTGGCTGAGAGGTTTCAAACAGAGTCAAGAGGTCATTCTTGAGGTTATTCTTCTGCAGTATATAGATATCCCTTTATAGTTTTTAGGGTATTAGAATAAGTAGAAGGAAATACCTGAAACTGTGGAACTGTAATCCAGTAGCCTTGATTCTTAAAGATGATTGTATAACTATTTAGCTTTTACGGTTGTGACCATGAGATTGTGAAAACCTTGTGACTGATACTCCCATATCCAGTGTTTGGGCAGATAAATAAGAACATAAAGACAATAAATAAATAAATAATGGGGTAGGAGAAGGGGCATGGAATGTTTTGGATGTTCTTTTTTATTTTTATGTTTTTTTAATTAATGGAAATGTTCAAAAATTGATTGTGATGAATGCACAGCTTTATGATATTGTGAACCAATGATTGCATACTTGGCATGATTATATGGTATGTGACTATATTTCAATAAAATTGTGTTAAAAAATTCTGAGTAAATAAGATTTTTGAGAACCTATAAGCTATTTATCATTGTATGCAATTTTTCTTTAGTGTCTCTCATTAAATGGATGAAGTAGAAACAGAGATATTCCTATTCCATGGCTATTGAGCCCCTCTTATAAATATGCGGCTGTAACTCATAATCTAATTTTTATTGTATGTAACAATTAATTTGCTGTCATAATTTGGTAGCTAATGTAGATCAGTGACAAAACACCACTTAAAGGTTCTGGTAGCTACTAAGAACATATTGACATGAGAACCTGTCAAAAGACCTTTCATTAGAAATTAAGGAACACTTGATATATGTGAAAATAAGTCTGAAATTAAACCCTCAGGTCTCTTGTTCTCAGCCCTTAATTAAAATGGAAGCTTCATCTGCATAATAACATTTTGGTTTATGTCAATTATTCACTTAGGTATTGAAACTTTGGCATGGGAATTCTCATTTTATTTGGATATTTCTTTGAATCTTTCACAAATATTTGAATCTTCTACAAATGGATCCTTTTGAAATTATGGTCAGAGAAGCAAATATGTGCTTTACATTCTGAACATTGAAATGCTATTTCTAAGAATGAAGATTATAGTGATTAATTAGATGAAAGCCTATCTGAATTGCTTCTCTGTTGATAAAACTGCTAGTTACTCATTAGGTGTTTCCTAAATTTTATTTAATTGAAAGTAGTTTGATGAATATCATTCACCTTACTTGGAAATTGTTATTTTATATTTTTATTTTTTAAAAACATCAGCCTCAGTTGAAATGATCAGCAATAATTTTCATTCCTTCAGTTGATCAGCTAGCCCCCAAAAAGTTTAGATTTGTTGACAGATTTGATCATGTCATTACATGGGACAATTTGAATGAAATTGGTGTCATTTTGAAAAAAAAAGGACTCAGCATGGCTGTCATGCGTAATTGTCTACCCAATATCCATTTCCCCTTTTTTACTAAACAAACCCCGATTATACTTGATATAGCAATGAGCCCCCAGATTTATGCTCACTTCCTCAGATTTTCCCTGTAACAGTCCCCTAGAGGCACTTTGGGGAAAGCTTTTTCTTTCCTGATAAATGGGCACAGATGTACATGTGTTATCTGGAGCCAAGGCAGCAATGTTGTTACCCTGAGGTGATGAACATGAAAACAAAAGTCAACAGGCCCAAGGGTGGCAGAGCAGAAAAATGGAAAGAACAGAATTACTCTCCTAGGAGCAGACCTATCTGTCAGGAGCAAATACTTGGATAAGAACCAGAATAGAACACCTTGGAACAATAGAATAAATTTTAAGAGCTAATAGACTCTAAGGGGTAAAGGGTACGGTATGTATAATCTTTTTATTTCTTTTTCTGTTGTCTTTTTATCTTTTTTTCTAAATCGATGCAAATGTTCTAAGAAATGATGAATATGCAACTATGTGATAATATTAAGAATTACTGATTGTATATGTAGAATGGAATGATATCTTCATATTTTTTGTTAAATTTTTTTTTAATTAATAAAAAAGTTAAAAAAAGAGTTAATAGACTGATAGAAAAGGAACTTTGTGGAAAAAAAACTGAAATGGCTAGTGGACAGTGTTACTGTCCTACTGTGTGCTATGTGTAACCCTTTTCTCTTAGTCCAAAATTATCAGAAAATGTACACCACTGGTTAAAGCTTTGTGAATTTGAATTTGCATTTGGGAGATGTTGCATGATCCTGAGTCCTTGCCCAAAGTAGACTTGTATTTAGGGGAGAACAAAGCCCAGTTATGGGGTTTCTCCTCAGTGGAAAGTCTTCAGGTGATACTTGGCTACTCCATAATGCACATAGATGAACCCATGTATGAGTACAAGCATGAGTAGTATTTTCATCTTGTGACATGTGAAAAATTCCTAAATAAGAAATTATCTCATTGTTCTGAATTTTGTCCCAGACAGGGTAGTTTATCATATTTCTATTCGACTTTATACATTTCTAGGCAAAATCTCAGGTTAAACAATGGTGCCAAGAACATGGGTTATCCACTTTTTCTCCAATATCTTCAACTTCCTCTCTACTCCCTCCTTATTGGCATGTAAATACCACTCAAGCTCCCCTATCTTCAAAACAAAACAAAACAAGTAAAACCCTTCTTCAGTGCAACTTCGTTTTCCCAGCCAAGCTTCTTGAAGAAGCTGTCTATTTCTGATGTCTCTGTTTCCTCATGGCTTAGCAAAAATGTCTCTTTCCGAAATCATCAGTGACAGTCATGTCATTAACTCCTAATGAATTTGGTGGCATGACTGCCATTGATGACTTTGGCAATGGTATTTTCAGTTGAGCAGTAAGGGTAAGAACCTGTCCTACTTGACCTCTTAGCAGCATTTTACACTGTTGTCCTTTCCCTCTATTTTTTTTTTTTTTTTTTTTTTTTGCATATGTGGGCACCAGGAATTGAACCTGGGTCTCCGGCATGGCAGATGTTCTGTTTTATTGCAACAAAAGGCCACAGTGGTTCATGTCTCCCTATACACACCCCCTTTTCAATATTACTTGCTGCATTTCCTATGAAAAGATAGAATCTATTTCCCCATCTCTCAAATCTGGGCTTGCTTCATGACTTTCAGAATAGAATAGACTAGGCATGTGTGCCAGTTCTGAGCCTAGTCTCAGGAAGCCTTGTGAGCGTCCATGTCTTTTCTTGGTTCCTGCTGACTATAATGTGAACAATCCTACGATAACCTTCTAGAGGATGGTTATGGGCTAGACAGCTCTTTTGCCCCTCCGGAGAGTCAGCTGAACTCACAGGTAGAGTTACCTGTATAACCTGCAATTGATTGCAGGCTCATAAAAGAGCCCAGCAGAGACCAGAAGAACTTCCCAACTAAGCATTCTCAGTTTCCAGCCTACAAAATATGAGCAACTAAATGGTTGTGGTGAGCCAATAAACTCTGTGGTTTGTGATGGCTAATTTCATGCGTCAGCTTGGCTAGATTATGGTCTCCAATTGCTTAATCAAGAAAGCACTGGCCTCATTGTTACTGTGAGGGTATTTCCTGGATTTAAATCATTAGTCAGTTGATTGCAACTATGGCTGATGACATCTACAGTCAACAAAGGAGAAGGCCTTGGGCAATGAGAGGAGTCTCTTCATCCAATCAGTTGAAGGCCTTAAAGGGAGAATTGAGGATTTCAGAAGTGAGAAAGAATTTCTATCTGTACTTCAGCCAGCCAGTCTCTCCTGGGAATTCATCACCCTCACTGGCATTCCCAGTGTGCAGCTTCTCCCAGGAAATTCATCAGGTTCCCAACTTGCAGCCTGCCCTACAGAATTTGAACTTGCTAATTTTCATGGTCACGTGAGCCAATTCCTATAACAAACCTCTTAATAGTTTCATACCACTTCTGTTTTTTTAGAGGAACCTCACTAACACAGGGTGGTTTGTTATGCAGCGATAGCTAACTGATACATTCTCTGTCCACATCCCCTTTCCCTACTTTGTTTACGGTGATATCACACATCTCATCTTCCTTTTCCCTTTCTAGCTGTTCCTTCTCAATCTCTTTTGTAGGCCTCTCTCTACCTGCCATTTAATGTTGGTGCACCTCAAGAATCTGTTCTAGTTCCTCTTGTTTTGCCACCCACCTTCTTTTCTCTGAATAAGCCCACCCTCTTACTGCCTTTAATTATTAACTATATACAAATAATTTCCAAATCTACATCTCCAGCCCCAAATTCTCAAGTTGCAAATGAATACCTACAGTCGAATCCTGGTCATCTCCACTTGAATTTATTCAACAAATATTTTTTGGCTGTGTCATAGATACCACAAATTATGTACATTCAAAACCAAACTCCTAACTCCTACTCCAGGATGCCTAAGTTCCTTAACTCTTGTCCACAGGCAATCAGGCTCCAAGTTCTGTCAATTGTATCTCTTAAATTTCTCATAAATCCACCTACTCTTCTCCATACTAACTCCCACTCTAATCTAGACCACCATCAATTTTGGAGAGTGTTGCAATAGTCAAGGCAAAAATGATGTTCTTTCCCCCTAGATAGCAACATATAATTGCTCGTCGCCCTGCCATCTCTTTTCTTGCTCTTCAATCCCTTCTCTCCATCACTGTCAGAGTAATCGTTCTATGAGGCAAAGTTAATAACTCCTCTGCTTAAAGCTCTTCTATGGAACAACTAGCCTTTATGTACCTCTGGATCTAATGCAATATGGAGTATACAGTACCAACTATGAAGTATTCTTGCTTGAAAAAAAAAAGGAATCTGAATCTAATAAAAAACATTATGCTAAGTGAAAGGAACCAGTCACAAAAGACCACACATGATATAATTTAATTTATGTGAAACATACAGAATAGGCAAATCTATAGAGACAGATTGTAGACAGTGGTTGCCAGAGGTTGGAAGGAGGAGAAAATGGGGAGAGATTCATCATGAGTTCAGGGTTACTTTTGGAGATGATAGAACTGTTCTGAAATTAGATAATAGAGATGGTCGCATAGCTTTGTGAATTTACTAAAAACCACTGAACTGTGCATGTTAAAAGGATCAATTTTGTGAGTTGTGAATGGTATCTCAATAAAACGATTATAAAAAATTGCATAGAGCTATATCCACACTCAAATACTCTCTCATACACACAAACGATCACATATATAACTGGTGAAATCTGCATAAACTCTATGGATTGCGCCAATGTCAGTTTCTCAGCTTTGGTATTGTGCTATAGCTCTATAAGATGTTAACATTAGTAAGGGGAAGGCTGCATGGAGCTTCTTTGTACATTTTTTTTTTGCCACCTCCTGTGAATCTATAGTTATTTCATAATAAAATTTTTTTTTTTTAAGTCAGTGTAATGGGGCAAGGGGAGATTGTTCTAGATCGATAGTGGCGAAAGAGACATAAAGACTGATTTCAACGTGTGAACTTTGATTGGATTCCTTTTTTAAAAAATATTTTAATTGACAAATGTTCACATACATATGACCCATATATGGTGTACAATCAATGGCTCATAATATCATCACACAGTTGTGTATGGATTCTTAATTTTGTCAGTAATCCTGATGGTATTTGGCTATGATGGAGAATGTCCTTATTCCTGGGAGATGCACACTGAGCTATTTAGAGGGTAAGTATCATGATGTTTGTGATTTATTTTCAAATAGCTCAGCAAGGCACCCAGCAGCAGATAAAGCTAAGATGGCACAATATTACCAATGGTCGGAGCTAAATGATTGTTCCTGGGTTTTCATTGTGTTATGCCTTCAATTTAAAGTATGTTGGAAAATTAACCACGTGCTTGTCTCTACTCCTTTCCTGAATCCTACCAAAGTGGTAGTCAAGGGATTCTGAAAATCCCACAGGATAAAAAGAGCAGGAGGGGTGATAACAGGGTATTCTTGGAGGATGAAAGGCTAATCGAGTATCAGCTTTTGTCAAGAAAAGGAAGCTGAGAGTGCCTGCAGAGGAGCTACTGATGCAAAGCAAGTAGATTCATCAAGATGAACCCTAGAAAGGCTCAGGAACTGGAGATAGCAGGCACCACAAAAGGCTTTGTGCTGCTGGAGGCTTGTGGCCATGCTTCTGGACTATGGGCCCTGCTGCAGTCACCAGGGATTTTTTTCAGCCAGTTTGGACCTATGCGTGACTTTCTCAAGGTTCACAGTCCCAGAAGGAGCATCCAGTTGGCCTATCCTAGGTCAAGTGCCTGCACGGCAGATTCCACGGAGCTGGGAAAGAGAACAGTGTGCCTCTTTGGATCTGTACCAGGAAAGGGGAGTAAGAACCTGTCCTGAGAATTCCCAAGTTGGAATGGTGTTTGGATGCTGGGCAGCAAAGAGTGATAAACGTCCTTCTATAACTAAAGCTTTGCAGTTCATAGCAATCATTAGGGCAATTGCTGTATTTGAGTAAACATCTCACCTGTCAAAATGGGCAGAATATTTTGTCAACCTTCCCAAAACGTAAAGGATGATAACTGGGTCTCAATGATTCTCACGCTGTGATCCTTAAGAAAGGATTCTGTGATTCAATGAATGTGGTGAGGATAATTTTTTTCATTTTTTTAAATTATCGTTAACCTAGAAAAAGTTGTATGTTGGCCACAGAACCCCTCCTCTCAAATCTCCCTCATCACTATTTGCCCATCAGGCCCTAAGCCCTGCAAATGTTCTTGGCATCTTAAATCAATTTTCTATATGTTGCACCACATTGCATTTTCACTTTGTAACTATGTGAAAACTGTAGTGATGACAAGCAAAAACTGACACCTTTGCTGAGGAAATTAATTTGAGCTTCGTATGCTCCTTTAGTCATTAGGGAACAAGGCCCCAGGTTGCTAAAGTTAACTCTTCTTTCTGTGTTTAAGAGCTTACGTGCAAAAGAAGAGTCGGTTGTATTTTTCCCATGATATGATCTTTATTCACTGTTTCTGGTTTGGCAATAAAAATGCAAACAATTGAACAAATACATATGTGCACATATGCTTTAAAGGTAAATGCAGAAGGTCTTAAATCTCATTTGAGTGAATTTATTCACATATGTCATATCTTTCAGACAACAGAGCACGTGAAGATGGCCAGAATGGTATTGCTCAGAGGGGAAGAAAAAAATATAGTCTTTTCCTTGCAAAAAAGTTAGCTTTCTGTGTGTAGATTCATATACCTGTAAAAAGCGACATTAAAAAAATACCTACCAAAGAATGTCCAGCACTTATACTTTCCATATCTTCAAGCTAAAAATATGTCCGGATTCATATACCTGTAAAAAGCGACATTAAAAAAATACCTACCAAAGAATGTCCAGCACTTATACTTTCCATATCTTCAAGCTAAAAATATGTCCGGAACGAGAAGAAGCAATAATGCATTGCTTCAGATCTCTAGATCTAAATGGCAAACAACGACTAATCACTTTTTATAACAGTGTATGTTTGTGAAAACAGGAGATAAAGTGTTATTATCCTATTTCATAGATTGAAGAACTGAGAACAGATAAATCACATGCTCAGGGCTACTGGAATGAGACTCAACCAAGATCTAAACTCAAAGAGTTCAAAAGCCTTCCTACAAAATTGATGAGTATCAGTTCTGATTGTTGATAACTGTTGGATTGAGCCATATGAGATTGCTGGTATCGATTGTTTTTGTCCCCCAAATGACAATTTTCTATGGTTCACACTAATACTTTTTTTTTCTTTTTTAAATTTTTTATTAATTAAAAAAAATTACAGGAAACACAAACATTCCCAACACATACACTCAGCAATTCACAATATCATCACATAGTTGCATATTCATCATCATGATCATTTCCCAGAACATTAGCATCAATTCAGAAAAAGAAATAAAAAGACAACAGAAAAATATAACAAACAGAGAAAAAAAAATTTTACAGGCCATACCCCTTACTAATCCCTTTCATTGATCACTAGCATTTCAAACTAAATCTATTTTAACATTTGTTCCCCCTATTATTTATTTTTGTTCCATATGTTCCTCTCATCTGTTGACAAGGTAGATAAAAGGAGCATCAGACACAAGGTTTTCACAATCACACAGTCACATTGTGAAAGCTATATCATTATACAATCATCATCAAGAAACATGGCTACTGGAACACAGCTCTACATTTTCAGG
>PVIY010021853.1:0-40685 GCA_004026745.1 Myrmecophaga tridactyla
CCGAGTGTGGGGAGCACGGGCCAGGGCACAGGGTTTGAGGTCGAGCACTGCACTCATCACCTGGGCTCCCTCCCCCTCTTCCTTCCTTGTGAACCTCTCAGCTTTAACTCTGCTCTATTCTCTTGCTCAGCCTCTGGCTCTCATGCGGCCCACTCCCATCGGGCTCCTGCTGGCCTGCTCCTGGGCGTCCCCCACATCAAGCCCTCACCCACTCCTGCAGCCCACAGCCCCAGCTTGCTCCTTTCTGCCTCTGCCCGTGGGCCTGGGGCTGCTCCGTGCGGGCCGGGCCGAGCGGCGTCTGCCCGTGACTACCTGGGCCTGCTCCGGCCCAGTCACCGTGTCCACCTCACAGGCTCTGAGCACTCAGCGAGTGGACAGTGGCCCCACTCCAGGCCGCAGGGCTCCCACCCTGCCTGCCCACCACCCAACCTCATGTCCCGCCTCCCCCCACCTGCTGCGGCCTTCTCCCAAGCCCTCTGCTCACTGCTTGGCTGTGTAGACAGCCCCCAGGGTGTCCCTCCCCTGGAGCACGCTCCACCTAACTTTCCTGGGTCTGTGTTGCCCCTTGTGATGGATGAGGCCTTGTCCTGGATCATGTCCTGGCCCGACGTGGACGGTCAATGGAGGGCCCAGCTGTCCACACAGATCGTCTCATCTCGCTCATCCGGAGAATCTCCTGGAGCACAGATGGTGGAGACCTTCCGACCAAGGAGGCGAGATGCCGCTCCCACGTGGGGAATGCCCCTCGCTCCCGCCCGAGCATCGTCCAGCGCCATGTGCCCACCCTTGGCCGTGGCCCTTCCTGTCCTTTGTGACAAAGCAGACCAGATTGCTGTCCTTCACGCACTTCTGCGCCACACCAGGTTTGACCAATGAGAGGCCGCCCTGTGACTGTCCGAGCCCGAGGCACCCACCTCTCACCCCCAACCCGCGTGAAAACTAGAGGCCCAACATGGCGCGTCCCGGCCCGACCCCCTGACCTTTGGCAAAGCACTTCCCGAAACGGCATGCTTATGTCCCTTTCCCTCTACACGTGGTGACACCTGTGTGTGACCCCGGAGCAGTGTGTTTAGCTTGCTTGTTTGGAGGCTCTGGGCGGAGCTCCCATGCTCAGGCCAGGTGGTCTTCTCAAACTTGATTGCCCTCTCTGGTTCCCCCAGACGCGGCCTCCCAGCCCCCGGCCCTGCATGCTTCTCCCCAGATCCCAGCTTTAGGCTCGGGTGCCCCTTCCTTGGCACCTTGCTGTCGCCTGCGCGGCACCCTCTCTCCCAGCAGCAGGGGCTCTGCTAACATCCCCGTGGCCCCTTCCACTTCTGTGCTGCCCCCCAACAGGGCCTGACACGTGGGTGCTCAGAGCCCCGAGCTGACCGTGGGAGGAGAAGCGTCTTTGGCCTTGGGCGTGGAGTCTGGGTCCCCAGGCTAACCTTGGCCTGTTGTCTCTGCCATGGTCCCCTATGCAGGGCCTCCCTGTACCGTGGGGAGAGCAGTGGACCCCAAAAAGCCTGTCTACCCAGAACCGTGAAGGGTTCTTGTAGATGGAATTAAATTAAGCGTTTTGAGATGTGATCCCCTGGATTATGCTTGTGGGGGAGTGGCTAAAGCAGTGAGGCAGAGGTGGGAGCGATGTGGCCACGAGCCAGGGGATGCCTGGAAGAGAAAAAGAAGGACCCTCCCCCAGAGCCCAGAAAGAAGCTGGAACCCCCTCATCTTAGGACTGTTGGAGAATACATTTCTGTTGCCTTGAGCCCCCAGCATGGTGTTTCTGCACCCTAGAAACTAATGGAGCTGGTGCCAGGAGTTGATGGAAGGGGGGTGCCTGGCAAGGCAAGTCTTACTTCTTGTCTCCCCCAAAGCAGCAGGACTCACCCCATCCCCTGCCTTGATAATCTGCGAGGGTAGGCTCCCGATGTAGGAAAACGTCTCGTCTTTTCACAGCCATGCCAGATGTGCAAGGCACCAGAACAGGGCCTGGACGTGAGATGAGATGGGCAGTGGCAGGGAGTGGCCTCCTCCTGCTGGGAGCCAGGTGAAACAGCCCCGGGTTGATCTGCAGAGATCTCTGGGGTTTCCAGGTCTGGAGGGGTGCCTCAGAACCTTCACTGTTAACAAGTGACCCCAAGGTCTCCAGGACACTGGTCTCCAGGCCAATTCATCATCTCTGACCCCACCCGGTCCTTCCCACAAATGGGAAATTCTGTTATCTGTCAAGGTGCTGCCTTTTATTGAATGATAAGGCGTAAGAGCTTTGTAATTCTAAGAGGTATTTGAACGCTTTGTCTTTTTTTATCAAAACAGCTGACAAATCAATACATGTTCAGGATTGTGATGGTCAGAGACTTGTTCCCATATCAATGCACTTTCCCTGAGTGATTATAAAAGCTCTGGAATTTTCTGGGCAAATGAAAAGCCCTCAATTTCATTCTCTCTTTATCTCTCAGTCCTAAAATGGCCATGTGCTGGTCATCACTTCTGCACTCGCTTTATCTTATTGATTGCATTTCTTTGTTATGAGATCCCCCTCCTGTGTAGTCAATAAATGTGATTTTAGTTTAAGCATTTGCTTCTCTGGCCTTTTGAACTGTGGGTGAGGGCCTTGAATTATAGTTTTGAGTCCCATTGAGTTCCTGTTTCTGCCCCCAGAGAGGAGGAGGTTGGGCATTGCTGGGGTCCATCTGGAACGTGGACATGTTGGGGTCCCATGGCTATTTGAGGGCTCACAGGAGTGGCACCCTTGGACAGGAGCACACATGGGCAGCTGGGTGGCTGGGCCTCGTTTCCCATTGTCCTGGGCACATGTGGGTCCTTCTTTACTTAGTGGAGCCTTGGGCAGCTCAGAAGAAGTGCCCTGGAGAGGGTGGCCAGGTGAAAACAAGCCAAGGTGAGGCTGCGTTAACAGATGGGCAAGTACATTTTAACGGGTCCACATTTCCCCAGGGCCGGGAAAGCAGAACACACCTACGTCTGCAATGGCTTTCAAAGTCAGCTTCGGCCAGAACTGCTCCCCAGTGCGTCTTCCTGCACATTCCCCGCTGGCCCTTGGCTCCTGCTTCACGAGCGCTGGGCATGGCTCGGGGCCTGGAGGGCACCCCACAGAGGTTGCCCAGCTCTTGGCATTCCTTCACCAAGTTGGCCCTGCCCCTGGCCCTCTGGGGATGGCCCTTTCTTCCACATTTGCACACCACTTCATTTCCCAGAGAACAATGGCATCTGCTGGGTTGGGGAAACCAGGCTTCGGGGGGTCAGTATTAATGAGGAGACCCTGGTTCCTAGACCCCCAGATGCCACCCTTTCTCGCACACTCTCTCCACTGTGGAGACCTTTGCAGCTGCCCTGGTCTGCCCTGGGAAGGGGGAGGGGTGAGCCCCCACCAAGCCTTGTTAATGGCTTAGTGGACCCACGACCCCCATTCCAGGAGGCTCACAGCCCATAGGAGATGAGAAACCGTTAAATAAAAGGCCTAGAGCAGGGTCTGCCTGCCTCACTGATAATAGCAGTGCTTAACGAGAAAGGCACTGTTTACTGACAACGTACCAAGTCAGAATACATAAAACAAGAGCAATCTTGATATAATATCATTTTATTCCACATGAGTTCATATTAATGAATGATAGGCAATATTATAATACAAGGAAAAATGGAAATCTAATGGTCTCTGGTAAGATGACCACGCTCTGTATATTACTGACGCCTGGATCAGCGCTGATCTTGTGTTTCAGAATTTGGCTGATAGGGAAGCTGCCAAGAAACCTAGTTTCTTTCTCATCTATGCAAATGTTCAGGGAGGAATCTGAGTCTGGGCCCCCAGAGAAGGATCTGGAAGGCGGTGGGTGGCCATCCACGCCTGGCACACCTGCAGGTGGTTGGAGCCAGTTCTCACCCCACGCTCTCTGGACTCCTGGAGAAGGACCCCTTCCAACATGGCGTAATGGCACTGGGTGCTGCATATCTGCTGCTTGGAGGGCCATTTGCATGTTCCCGCTGCAGCCACTAAACATGGTGTCTGCACTGTGGCACTGGGCTTGGTGTCCACAGGGATATCGAAGGGGATGCCAGTGGATATCAAGGGAGTGCCGGAGTATCGAGGTGGTGCCAGGGATATCGAGGGGGGTGCCAAGGGATATTGAGGTGGGGTGCCAGGGGATATTGAGAGGGATGCCAGGGAATATTGAAGGGGTGCCAGGAGATAATGGGGAGGATGCCAGGGGATATCGAGGAGGATGTCAGGAGCATTGAAGGGGTGCCAGGGGATATTGAGAGGATGTCAGGGGATATCAGGGCATATACTAAGGATAGCAAGGAGGATACCAGGTGATATCGGAGAGAATGCAGGAGATAATAGGGTATTCTTATTACTCTATATGTTTTATAATAATATATATTATTATATTTTATGTATTATTATATATATATAATTTATAGTAATATATATTGTTACCCTATATATTGCCAGGGTGGATACCAGGGGATAACATGGTGGGTACCAGGGGACCTCAAAGCAGAAATTGTGCATCCTCTGCATACAGAAGTTTAAAGAGATTCCTGGGCTGTTGGATTATTCTAGGTTAATTCTCTGTATTCTACATTCTCTTGAAGTAGGGAAAGCTCCGATCACCCAAGAAAGCATTTGAGTCTCTGAGAAGTGGACAAAAGTTTTATTGCCAGTAGCCCAGAGGACTCTCCATTCAAAGTCTGAGCCCCGAATACTCTTGGTTTCCAGAGTATATAGGCCAGTAAGCAAGCTGGGAGTCACTATGGGAATGGGCAATAACACTGGAAAGGTACAGAATTTTTGTCTGAGATGGGACATGCACAGAGGACCCTTGTGCTGCGGACATGACCTGAGGTGGAGTCTGTGGATGTGATCAAGGGCAGACAGATGCTGCAGACATTCTGTTTTACTCCCTGCTTTTTACGTACTTTAGGAGGACATGATTTCATATATAAGGTGATAATACATGAATACACATAAATTCATAAAGTTATACAATAATGCCGAGGTTAAACTTGCAAACTGCCTCACTCTCAGTCAACCAAATGTATCTTGTCACTGAGAGAAAAACACCCCCGTAAGTAGCACTGATTGTGGGAGGTCCTGGGTCAGGGTTCTCAGGACACCCCATTCCCAGGGCACGCTGGGCCTCCCGCTGCAGCCTCCTCCTGTGCCTCCTTCTTCTCACAGCTTCCCCACTCACTCCTCCTGCTGATGGCCCTTTCATGGATCACTTGCAACCAGGGTTCCCCGATGCTGCCTTTGGGAACCACTCTGCTCTCCCCCAATCTTATGGGCTGACGTGTGGCTCCAGGAAGTTGGTGAAGCCCTCCCCCAGCTCAGAAGGTGACCTCATCTGGGAACAGGGCCATTGCAGATGGAATTAGGCACGTCAGCACAAGGTCCTCCTGGAGCCGGGTGGGCCCCAATCCAACGTGCCTGGTGTCCCACGAGAAGGTGGATTTGGCCATGGATGAACAGAATGGCATGGATGGTGGGCAATTGCCTCCAAGCCTGGGGAGAGGCAGGAACAGATGCTTCCCTACAGACTTCTGAGGGAATGTGGTGCTGCCAACACATTCACGCTGGACTTCAAGAGAACACTTTTCTAATGCTCCAAGTCACCCAGTTTGTGAGATTTTGTTACAGTGTTCCCAGAAAACTAAGACACCCCCTGAACTATGTGTGTCCCCAGGGGCGTACCCCCTACCCCCTGAGCATCCCCAACACCCCTTCTTCCAACATGGGATGGAGAGCAGGCTGAATTCACATTTCTGCTTCTCAAGGGCCTAATAGGACCTGCAGCCTCTCTGCCTCTCCCTGGGGAGCGTCCCTGTGGGACTGCTGCCCCCTCAGTCACCATGTGGCCAGGAGGTTCTTGGCCCACAGCTGTGCTTGGACATGGCAGGCCCTAGCAGTTTATGTAGGATTGAGAGTGAGTTGCAAAGCACCTCTGCCACCAACCTCAGGGCAGGTGTTGGTCCTGGAGGGCATCAGGACAGAGACTGAGTGACCCTGAGCACAAGCCAGGATGGGCTCAGTGACTGTGGGCATTGCTGAGTTTTTTCCGTGCACCCTGGGCTGCTCTGCATGCTCCTCCAGCTCCGTGCACACCGAAGGAAGGCTTCCAGGCCTCCCTGGTGCTCCCGTTGCTGCCAGCCCACGCCACGGAAGCCTCCATGCCATGGTCTTGACCCACAGACTTGCCAGAGGGAGACACTTAATGGCTCCCTGACCTAAGTGCCGTCCCCTTCTCTGTGACACAATTCTGAGGAGGTGACTTCCACTCTTCACTCACCTTAGAAGAGTTTGTGGTAAGACGACATTCCTTCATCCCGAGGGATTTTCCTGTGAGGCAAAGGGAGGACAAGTCCAGCTCCCAGGCCTCCTCCCAGCCATCTGTCAGCTGGAAAATGAGGCTGCGAGGGGCCCCTGTGTCCACAGGCTGGGAACCAACTGATGAATTCAGGGTGCGGCTCGGGGTCTGTTACAAGGGGAACTTGGAGAGGCTTGTGGAACGTAGGTCGACACACCACTGCTCAGTTTGGCAAGTAGAGAAACTGCCCAGGGCCATGTGTCCTGGACTACTGAGTCCTTACCTGTCCCCACCTATCCTCACCTGTTCTCACCTGTCCCCACCTGTACTCACCTGTTCCCACCTGCCGACCTCTGAAAGATAAGGCTCCTGGGGGTGGGGTAGCTGCCATGTCATGCTTGTAAGGCCCAACCACTTTTGTTTCTGCTCTTATAGCTGGGACACTGTAGATTCCTGGAATGCTGGATGTGGGGCCTGTGGGCCCTAGAGTCAGAGGCTCAGGGTTTGCCATGTCCCCCAGGAGCCCCAAGTCCAGGTGCCATTGCCCTGCTGCAGGCCCCATCCTTAGCTGGGCTCTGAAGATGAGGTGCCCCCTCCAAATGGATGCGCCTCCTCGCCTGCCTGCTGGAAGCCCCTGCTCCCACAGCCTGGGCCTGAGCCAGGCCCCTGTGTCCCCACTCCTCAGACCCTCCCCAAAGACCACCACCCCCTCCGCATGCCACAATGGGCCAGGATTTGGTTTCCCAGACAGAACGAAAGAGACGCGAAGTGCGGCGCTGCTGTGCACGTGGGCAAAAGCACATCTCATCACATCTGTTCTCACCAGACAAAATCATCATCCACGTTGTAGGCACACTGGGCCCCCTCCGAGACCCCAGCCCCATGAAGGGACCTCGCATGGAAGGAGGGTCTTGAAGGCCTGATGGATGAAGATGGGAGCGAGCTGCAGTGTGGCCCCTGTCCCTTAGGGATGGAGGTGGATGGGAGCGCGGCGGCAGCAAGCCACGCAGCATCCCCAGAGCCGCAAGAGGTCGGGAAGTTGACCCCTGCGGGGCCAGAGGGGGCAGCCCTGCCCACACCTCCATTTCAGGCTTCGGGCCTGAATAAATCTGCTTTAAACCACCCAGTTTGTTGGATTTTGTTGCAGCAGCCTCAGAAAATGGAGACACATGGAGTCAAATTTGTTAATGGAAAACCTTGGGGTGAAATCCTGGAGTCTTTGCAAGGCTTTGTGGGTGCCTCCCTGTCACCTGTGCTGTGGGTGAGGGGGACGGAAGGTTCTGAGTGCCCACGCGGATTGGAAGCAGAGCCCCTCTCTGTGCAAAGGGAAGAGGCGGTCAGCGTCCTGGGGTGGGTCCTGACCCTGTGGCCAGGCGCCTTCCAAACTGAAGCACTTCCGGGCTCCGGTGAGCGGCTGAGGAGGGGAAGGGTCTCTGCCTTGTAATTCAACATGCAAAGGGTGGCCAAGGCCAGGGAGAGAGCAAGGATAGCAGTGCCAGGGGAGGGAGGGTGCCGGGAGGGCCGTGGAAAGGGGCCAGAAATAAATCCCGCCCTGCTCGTGGGCGCGGCCCCCAGGCCACAGCCTTGCCTTTTATTTAGAAAACATAACTGCACGTGCTTAAATGCTACGTAATTTGTGAAGGGAGGGTGGTGAATGCTTTCCAATGATTAAAATGCAGACGAGCCATCCTTGGATCTGAGGCCATGCATTAAAGTGACGCTTCGCCAATTGTACCCTGCCAGGTCACCGTTTACGCCACCACGAGGGCCTCTCCGGTAATTAATTGCTACTTGCTGGGTAAAAACAAATGCAGAGCGGGCAGCTTTTACAGCTACTTATTATGCTTCGCTTCAGCATATGGAAATTGGGGCTTCCAACGAAACAAGTTAACACACACACACACATGCACACGCACACACAAAAATCTGTGTAGTTGTTTCAGACGACCACCAGGGGAGGATTCGCCCATACTTGCTGACGGCCACTCTGGGCCCTGCCCGCCCTCCCCTCCCCGTGGGAAGGCAGAGCTTCTCCTCTGTCCATTCCCAGGAGCCGTTCACTTCCACGGCAGGGTGGACGTGCTGGGAGCCCCTCCCCGGGGCCCTCACTCCTTGGCTTTCCCTGCTGTCTCCACTCCCGTGGACCCCCCATGCCCACCATCGAACATGAGCACCGGCCTCACTGGAAGGTCGGAGATGTGCCCTACTGGCTGACCTGAGGAGGCCCAAGCTGGCAACTGGATGTGCTGGTCCTGGCCAAGCCCCCTGGGACACCTGGGATGGGCCCCGCTCGGTGGCTGCCCGGCCCATCAGCCCGGTATGAGGAGGGGCTCACCTGGGCATGGGGGAAACTTTTCAGGCACGCCCAGCTGGGACTCCACTCCATGGCCCTGAGGCCTGAAGAGTCTTTCCTGGCTGAAGGCCCAGCTCCGCAGGAAGGCAGGAGTGGCCCCTTGGGTCCTTGTTTTGTGACCTTGGTAGACTTACCCCTTACGAATCCTTCAAGTCTCCTGCAACTCCACTCCAGGTGGCTTCTAAGTTTGGGGGTGAAACAAAACTTCTTTCGTATGAAGTAACTAAGCACGAAGTAATTAACCCCCAGACAGAGGATGTCATCAGAAAATGTTAAGTGCCGTGGGGGAATCAAAGCAAGATGTTACTGTTCCAAACAGGTGGTCAAGGAAAAGCTCATAGGTAAGTTGACATCTGAGCAGAGCGAAAGGAGTGGGAGAGATGTGAGGGCAGGGCAGGGGCAGAGCTCGGCTGGCACGTTCCTGGGAGAATGGAGAACGGAGAGCTGAGCATGGCTGGCCCAGGGTGAGCACAGCAAGCCTCGAGGGGGAAGGGAAGGGTCAGTCATGTGGGGCCTTGGAGGGCTTTTACCCTAGGTGCACCGAGCCTCTGGGGACTTCCTAGCCAAGGAGTGGCTTGGTCTGACTCTGGGTATTGTGGTGAGAAGAGGCTGGCAGTGGTCAGAACAAAGCAGGGTGCCCAGTCTGGAGACAAACTCAGTGGTCCAGGGGGACAATTATGTTAGCTTAGACAGGGTGGCTGTGTGGGGAGGTGGTGTTGAGAAGCGCTTGGACCCCAGATGAGGGTGGTGAGATAAAGCGAGGTATCAAGGGGGGACCCCAAGTCGCTTTGTCTGAGAACGTGGAAGGATGGGGATGCTGACTGTACTGGTTAGACTGCACCTGGATGGGCTGGCTTGGTGGCAGAGAGGATAGATGGGCTTGGACACTCTAGGACCTAGATTTCAGCAAACTGAGCTGAAGGTGCTTTTGAGATAACCTGGCTGAGATGCCAATTGGCTGTTTGGAGAATCACTGGGGTTTGGGGAAGCAGTTGGGGATAGACATATGCATTGGGGGCCCCCAGTGTACAGGTGACATTGGCTGCTCTGAGGTGGTTTGAGAGGCCAGCAGGGTGGCTGGTGTCAGCTGCAGGCTGACAACCCGGGTCTGGAGGTGACATTTTCTGCCTCGCTATCCTGAGAGCGGTTGGCTTCCCCTTTCAGCTGTAGAGTTGAAGCTCCACTGAGGCTTCCTGGACAAGTTTCTTCAAAGGCCCTTGTGCCACTTACAGGCATGCAGATGCCTGTGCTGGCTGAGTCAGAACCTTAGACATGGGGCCTGGGCATCTGAATGTTTAAAAACTTCTCCATTTCTGATCAAATGTGCAATTAAGTTTGAAAACCACTGTTCTGCAAGGCAGTAGAGACTGTCGAGAAAGCAATCCTAGCCCTGAGCTCCTTGCCTACCCCCCACATCAGGACACCTGCTTTTCCCTGGAGTGAGCAGCCCCCAGCACAAGCGGTCCCTGCAGTGCTCAGAGGCAACAGGACTGTGTCTTATAAGTTGAATGGATGGATGTGAGTCTGCTAAGTTGAGCTAGAGGGAGAAAGACTAATAAGGACCAAGTGCCTGGCCCTAACCAGACAACCTTGAGTATGGAAGCTCCAGAGATAGTAAGAGCCAGTCCAACTTCTCCTGGGTATCAGCTGCTCTCCACTGGTGCAGAGGAGACAGCTATTTTGGGATGCATTTCTTCTGGTGCCAAGGAGTGGTCCTGTGTCTAAAAGTTCTCCCCATGTCAATCCTGAGTTACCATCCGGAGATTCAGTCTTTTAATACTGTTTTCCATCTGGGTTGGGAGAGGAACACCTTTGAGTAGAATAAAATATTAATCTTGTTTTTTATTAGTTACTAATGTATTGACATATAATTCACAAAAATAAAATTCACCTACCAGAAGTATAAATTCAATGCTTTTTTAGTATACTCAGAGAGTCGTAATCAATTATTACCATGATCAATTTTAGAATATTTTCAGCACCAAAAAAAATAAACCTAATTCCCATTAGCAGTCGCTGCTCATTTCTCCGAAGACCCCAAACCAAGGCACCACTACTCTATATTCTAACTCGATTTTCTGATTTTAGACATTTTATGTTAGTGGAATCATGCAAAATTGTGGTCTTTTGTGACTGCTTCTTCTTATTTAGGACAATATTTTCTAAGTTCACCAGTGTTGAAGCATGTATCAGTATTTCATCATAAAAAGTCCTTCTTTTTCTGTAGTGACTTTTGCTATTGTTGTGGAAACCTATTTTGTATGATACCAGTGAAACCAAGATTCTTGGTTGACTTGGAATATTTCATCTCCACTGCCTCTGGCTTCTATTGTTTCTGATGAAAAGTGAGCTGTTAATTTTATTGGCATTCCCTTGTATGTGACAAGTCATTTTTCTCTTCCTAATTTCAAGATATTTTTTTTTATCTTTCAACAATTTTACTCTGATGTGTCTGTTTGTGGACCTCTTTCTATTTTTATTTTTTGTAGTTTGTTGTATTTCTTAGATGCATAGATTAATGTTTTTCATCAAATTTGGGAAGTTTTCAGCCATATCTCTTTTAATATTTTTTCTGTTCTCTTTCTGGTACTCACATACACATATTGGTGTGTCTATTAGTCCCTGTTTTAGTTTGCCAATGCTGCTGGAATGCAATATACTAGAAATGGGTTTCTTTTATAAAGAGGATTTATTAACTTTCAAGTTTACAGTTTTAAGGCCATAAAAATGTCCAAACTAAGGCATCCAGATAAAGATACTTGATTCAAGAAAGGCCGATGGTTTATGGAACATCTGTTAGCTGGGAAGGCATGTGGCTGGCCTCTGCTGGTCCCTTGGCTTTGGTTTCAATCCCCCCTGGGGCATTTTCTACTATATCTCCAAAGTGTCTCTGTCTGTAGGCTCTGAAACTTTTTCCAAAATGTTTTCCTCTTAAAGGACTCCAGTAAGCAGATTAAGACCTACCTTAAATGAGTGGAGACACATCTCCATGGAAGCCATCTAATCAGAAGGCCCCACCCACAACTGGGTGGGTCACATCTCCATGGGAACAACTTAGCCATCAAGATCCCCCCCAGCAATAAGTCTGCTCCCACAAGATGGGGAAAAGAGTATGGCTTTTCTGGGGTACACAGCAGCCTCAAATCAGCACAGTCCCATATTTCTCTGAGTTTCTGTTCACTTTCTTCATTCTTAATTCTCTCTGTTCTCCAAATCACCTAATTTCTGTTAACCTTTCTTCAAGGTCACAGATCCTTCCTTCTGCCCATTCAATGAGCCTCGAGTGATTTTTTCATTTCACTCCTGATACTTTCTTTTTTTTTTTTTTTTTGGCACGGACAGGCTCTGGGAATTGAACCCACGTCTCCGGCATTCCTGATACCATTTAAACCAAGGAATTCCATTTAATTCTCTTTTATAACTTCTATATTTTATTGAAGGCATTCCCTTCAGAGTTTCCTTTACCTCCTTAATCATGTTTTCATTTATTTCTTTGAATGTATTTGTATTATGCTTTGAAATTTTTTTGTCTGTTAAATCCAACAGCTGACCCCTCCTCCAGGCAGTTTCTGTGGCTTCCTTTATTTCCCGTGTTTGAGCCACACTTCCCTGTTTCTTTGCATGTCTCATACTGTTCTGAAAACTGAGCGCTTTAGGTAATATATTACACCCTAGATCCTAATTCTCAACACCATGGGCTGGTTTCTGTTGTTCTTTATGTGTTTACTGACTTCTTGAGCTGTTTTGGTGAAGTCTGTTTTCTCTACAATGTGAAGTCTCTGATGGAGGGTCAATGTGGCCATCGGGGTGATGGTGGTGCTGCCGCAGCCCCTGTTGATGGTCCCCTTCCCTGATCTGCCTTTGTGGTTTCACATCCAGCGCTAAGGTTCCAGCTTTTTTAGCTATTGGTGGATTTTGCTCTATTGTTTTCAACAGTTCCCTGGAAATCAATTGTTCCAGAGTCCGATCAATTAATTTGGGGTTGGTTAGTTTTTGAGGCCAGTCTTTGAGATTTGTTCCAACCCCAGGAAGCTCTGCTTAGCTATCTCTTTCCCTTGTTCTTTTTATGTCTTCCATGGAAATCTTCACTGTTTTCCAGAGCACCTTCAGACTCAGAGCTCTGCGGAATTATAACTACCTCTTGCCCTGGGCGAAATCTCTGAGTTAGTGCTCCAGGCACAGGGCAGGGGCAGTACCCTTTAGCCTTTTTTGCAGCTTGTTTGTCCTGATATGAAATTTCTGCCCAAGGAGTGATCTGAGCTGATCTCCATGGGAGCCCTGGTCTTTTCAGCACATCCTTGCTGAGGTAGAGCCTCCGTCCTGTGGAGGGAGAACTCGTCCTCTCTGCTACACTCACCAGGAATTTAACTCCAAAGGCTTGGAGTGGGAGGCTTTTGGAAAGGCTGACAGTCCTTCCTGGTGAGATGTAGTAACCCTTGATCGGGAGTTGAGGGGAGAAGGACTTTCAACCTCCTGGACGAAACCACCTGGAATGGAGCATCAGCCCACAGAGCTGGAGGTGGTGTAAGGAAGTGGGCCCTGGGTCGGGGTCACAGACTCTTACTATTATTATCATCATCATCAAGATGTAGTAGACATTTTTGAATAAATCTTTCATTATTTGTGATATGCCTTGAACAACTTTCAGAGACTTCAAATTGTTGGTTTTCTTAAAAGTAGTTTTCACCAGTTATGTTTGTTTTATTGGAAACCACAGAGCTCCTCGTGTCACCATTAAAGTTTCTTAATAGTCTTTTAAAACTCTTCCCACTATCAGTGCATAAGTCCAAGTCTACCTGATGGAATTAGAGAGCAGCATGAGATAGCTGCAAGAGCCAGGCCATGGATAAAACTTCTGAGAAAGCATGATACAAGATTCCTTTAAACATCCCCAGTGGGAAATCGGTACCCAAAGGTTTTAAGGCATAAAACCATAACACATAATTAAGACCTGTTGGAGGAAGGTGGCCAAGGCACACAACTGCTGTCATCTTTGAGAATCATACATGAAATAACCTGAAGCTTCTCCTGTGGATGAGATGGCAATCCTAATATAAGGAAGAGCCAGACAAGTCCTCACTGAAAGTCAGAAGAGCTACTCGGTGCTCTGAAGAGACTATGATGCCAGGCTCCAGCATGAAAATCATGAAGAAAGAAAGGGGAGAAAGAAAAATAGGAAGGAAGGAAGAAAGAAGAATGGAAGGAAAAAGGAATAAAGGGAGGGAGACAAGGAGAAAGGAAGGAAGGAAGGAAGAAGGGAGGGGGAAGGGAAGAAGGCAGGGAAGATGAAGGCATCCAGATATGCAGCCTTAGCACCTTTGACTTGGGTCTGGAGCTCAAGAGGTCCATGTGGTTACAGCAGCACGCAGAGGAAAGTACTCTCCATAAGTCTTGGAAATGGCAAAGGGCCTCACATTCTGCCTGGATGACTTATTTACAGAAAAAAAGAAAAATTGGTCCTTATTCATGTCTGGCCAAGTCCTTTCCAATTCTGCCTTAAGGGATTCTGAGTCTCTTGAAGGAAAAGCCTGTGCCTTATCAGCCTTCATGCACCACAATCCCAAAAGACCCATCTGTGAGAGGAGGGCTCCAGAGGGAGGGGAATTTGCAGATGACACCTCACAGCAGTCTATGAAGTACTGATGGTGGAGCACAGTGGGTGAGTCTTTGAAAATCTGATGGTGGAGCACAGCAGATGAGTCTATGAAGTCCTGATGTTGGAGCACAGTGGATGAGTCTATGAAGTCCTGATGTTGGAGCACAGTGGATGAGTCTATGAAGACCTGATGGTGGAGCACCACACGTGAATCTGTGAAGGCCTGATGGTGGAGCACAGTGGGTGAGTCTATGAAGACCTGATGGTGGAGCACAGTGGATTAGTCTATGAAGACCTGATGGTGGAGCACAGTGGAAAAGTCTATGAAGGCCTGATGGTGGAGCACGACATGCAAATCCGTGAAGGCCTGATGGTGGAGCACAGTGGGTTAGTCTGTGAAGACCTGATAGTGGAGCATCACACGTGAATCTGTGAAGGCCTGATGGTGGAGCACAGTGGGTTAGTCTGTGAAGACCTGATGGTGGAGCACCACACGTGAATCTGTGAAGGCCTGATGGTGGAGCACAGTGGGTGAGTCTATGAAGACCTGATGGTGGAGCACAATGGGTGAGTCTTACTGGTTGGGGTGTGACAGAGGACAGGGTGCTTGGGCTGACATTTCAGTGACAAAAATAGAGGGCAGATTCTCCACCTCCAACATAGAACCACAAACATGCCCATCCACAGCCTATGGTCAAGGCACCCTTGCCTTCCCAAGAGATGCAGTGATCAGGAGACAAATAACAACCAAGAAATAGCACATGGAGCCAGCACCTTGGGCCAGGCATCTAGGAAAAGAGGAGTTACTCCCAGCACCAAGGTTCAGAGTCTCTTCACATTGACTATGCATGTAAGAGAGTAGGAGACCCCAAAGACATATTTCATGTCCATGTGTTAAACTCCAGTGTTAAATGCATCACTCCTATGCTGTGGATATTCTCAGGAGTATGAAGGGAAAAGGAGTATAACAAGTGTCTTCCCCAATAGCGATCTGAGGCTTTCCCTATAATACCAGTTACATTTGGGCTAGGTAACTCTGTTGTGGGAGGCTGTCCTGTGCACTGTAAGATATTCAGCAGCATCCCTGACCTCTACCCACTAGAGGCAAACAATACCCACGTGCACACCAGTTATGACAACCAGAAACATCTCCAGGCATTGCTAAATGAACCCAGGAACACAATTGTCCCAAACTGAAAACAAGATGGGAAGAGTGATGCTGACACAAGTGTCAGTTTATCCACTTTCCTCATCATTTTGAACAGACATGCAATAGATGGTTGAGAATGAATAAATCAATGAATAAAGGTCATTGTTAAGGTATGTGGCGCCCATCAGTTGACTCTGTTGGAGCCTGGGTTTTGAAAAATGCCAAGTGAAAATTAAAACAGGTAATGGGAAGGGAAGTTCAAATGAAAGTTTGGGGTTAGGCAAATTACAAAGTGAGATGAGAGGCCTGTATGAAGACACTTTCAAGGTTGAAGACATACAAAAATCCTTAGCTAACACTTCATCATTCACCCACTGAACACATTAATGTGACAGGAGTTCTTTCCTTTGAGAAAGCTATGCTGTGAGGCCTACCTAGCTCAAGGCATCACCTTCCTGTCCCAAGACCCTTGAGAGACAGGCAAAGGAAAAGAACCCATGAGAGTATTGAACATTTCTTTGCTCATCTGTGTGCTGAGTCCCATGGCTCTCTCCCACCAAAGGGCTACCTCCTAATACTAAGACAGCACAAAGTACTTCAGGGTGACTGCTAAAGAGGACATTTAAGAAGTCTGAGAGTGTGCTATCAGTTCTGCACAACCTGTGGAAATGCAGAGGGGGGATTCTCCTTTGAAGCAAAATGAAAGAGAGAGTCCTTGAGGATTATGTACACAGCCATTGATATCTATCCCTGGAAACTGGGGGAAGGGTAGAATTGTATCTGAGTCATCCTTGAAACATCCAAGTGTGAGAATCTGGTTGTGGTAGTATACTATGCAAGTAGTGTTTCTTGCAGACTCAATAGGGTCATTCTCAAGGGGTGGCTGCATGAGTTTGTTCCAGATTCTTTCCGAGACCTGCATGAGGATCTCCATGGAAGGAATCTAGAGGTGGACTTCCAGAAACCAGGGGACACAAAAAGAGTTAACCTTGGTCACCTGCAATAGAGAAAACCTTGTGCCAAGGGAATTGCAAGGGAGAGAGCCATAGCCAAGGGTATCGTCAACTTCAGACATTTGTCACAGCTTGAAGGCACATAACATGGCTATGTCATTGAGTCAGCCAAGTGGAACAGTTTTTACTATCTCACATCTAACTGTTGAGGGGCCCAAAAGTGTGGTTAACCTGACTGAAGAGGGTCAGCCACTAAGTAGGGAAAGAGAGAGAACAATAGTACCTACCCTCCCCAACCTGTCACATCCCCTCACTCCTTACCCCAGATCCCTCCCCAACCACGGACCATGGGACCCAAATCCTTAATTTGATTCAAGTTCAGAGCTATGATGATTACAGGGGACTGGGCCTTTTAATTACGGAGCCAATACAAGTCTATGTTTGTGACTTGAAATGCCCAAAGGCATTTTATTACCTAAGAATAACCAAGGAAGTAATGAGGCTACCCAAGTGCTCAGCAAGGCATAGAAGACGAAAATTGGACAAGTGCAGTGGGGGAGGATGCTGCTTTAGAAGGCTGCCCGGGAATCGTTTTTGCCCTGTGTAATAGATGCAGCAACATTGATTATGTGGCATCCACCGTTTTAAGAGTTTTCATGGATTATCACATTTAATGCTCACAGATACCCTGTGTGGTGGCAGTCATATCACTTTTGACAGTGGATGGGAGGTTAATCAACTTTCCCAGAGTGATGTGGTATGGGAATTTGGGTCAAGTAAAAAACCCATGCCATTGGGTTTCTATGGTGTTGATGGATGAAAGCCATAGAGCCAGGTTGGCTTCCTTGTAAACAGATCCTAAGAGCACTGGTGTGTGGGTGACAAGACAGCCAGCCACAATGGACCCAGGGAGTGAGGGGAGAAGAGAAGAAGGGTGGCGCTCTCTTGGCATGGCAGAATGTCTCAGCAAGGGATATCATGAGATGCTGTCAGACAAACCAGGAGCACAAAATCTGCCCACAGGACAGTCTTGGCCAATGTCCACTAGCATTCTGTGTATAAAGGTCAGGATGACCTTAGCTGGCCTTTCAGCTCCTCTGATGGCCCTACGACACCCACTAGACACCCCACTATCACCGCTTGTGAAGGCAAGCAGGTAAAGTCTCCTGTATGTTGTTTTCATCCTTGATTTACGGTGGTGTCATGTAAAACTTACAATTTTCCTTACAGAGTGATGTTTAATGGAGTTTCCACCCATAATGCAACCCCAGTGAGGGTTTCTAAGGATGAGAGTTGGGGACTCACTGAAATCATCCTCCTGCCCACATGATATTGTTCTGAAGTTGCTGACCAGAAGATGCCCAGCACGGCACCTTGGTTAGCTCCTCTCCTTCCAGAAAGGGCAGCTCACCACTCTCACTTCAGGCTGGGAGAGCACAGGCTGCAGCTTGCTCATGCCTGACCATGCCCTGCCCTCATCTGCCCAATAGCTGGACGTGTCAGGCCTCAGAATGGCCACCTCCTGCCTGTAGCCTGAAGTTCGCCCTTCAGAATAGGGTCCAATTGACCATGACTTTTCATCTTAGATGCACACAGCTTCTGATAGTGAGGGTGGTTTAAAGGGATTAAGAGAATAAACTTTGGAACCAGATGGCCAGTTTCCAATCCCAGTTTCACCATTTGCTAGTTCTTGGGCCTTGAACACGTTATTTTATTAAATTTTCTGTTCTTCAGTTTCTTCATCTGTGAAATAGGGCTCTTACTAGTGCCTGCTTCCTAGAGTTCTTGAAAGGGCTGAATTGGTTAATATGGGTGAAGTCCCAGGACCGTACCTGACATGTAGAAGGTGCTGCATTTATCTGATCATTAAAGCACCCACACGTTATGTTCAAGAATCACCAATTTGGCCTTATTTCTCTTCAGTTGAAAGTTCTATACAACTCAACAACAAAAAAGACAAAGCAATCCAATTTAAAAATTGGGCAAGGATTTGAATAGACATTTCTCCAAAGAGGATGTTCAGATGACTAATAAATATATGAAAAGATGTTCAACATTATTAGCTATGTAAAAACTACAAATTAAAACTACAGTGGGATGTAAATCCACAAGTCCCGAGATGGATATGATTTAAAGATCTGAAAATTACCAGACTTTTTTGTTGTTGTGTAGGCTGTATGTGGAGAAATAGAGACTCTTGTACATTGCTGGTGGGAATGTAAGGTGGCGCAGTCGCTGTGAAAAACAGTTTGGCAGTTCCTCAGGAAGTTAAACATGGAATTACCTTACAACCTGGCAATTCCACTCCTAGGTATATACCCCCAAAAATTGAAAGCAGGGATTCAGACAGATATTTATACACCAATACTGCAGAATTATTCACAAGTGCCAAAAAATGGAAGTGACCCAAGTTTCCATCGACAGATCTATGGATTAACAAAGCATGTTATATCCATATAATGAAACATTACTTCTCCATAAAAAGAAATGAAATATGTACTACAATGTGGATGAACCTGGAAGACATCATGTTGCGTGAAATAAACCAGACACAAAAAGGAAAATAGCATCTAATTTCTCTCATATGAAAACCTTAGAATAATTAAATTTGTAGACACAGAAATGGGATAGTGATTATCAGGGCTGGAAGGGAGGGGGAATGGTGGTTATTGCTAAATGAGTATGAGTTTTTGTTTGGGATGATGAAAATAGTCTGGAAATAGAGAATGATGAACATTATACTGTACTGTCAAAATACTTAATGTCAAAGAATTGTTTGCTTAAATGGACAAATGGACATAAAATGATTTTTATGGTAAGTTTATTTTATCACAGTTAAAAATAAAAGTTCTAGGGAAAGGAAATATTCTTCTTCCCATTTGCCTGTAATAGTATTCCCTCCCAGTGCCCATATTAAACTAAGAATTAAGCATGGATATTGACTAACATCAAACAAAGGCCAAGACAAATCTCCATTGGCTTTGTTCTCACTCTTTATTAAATCAGCCCAGCCATTGTGCCAAAAATGTGCCAGGTGCTGGGCAAATGCTTCAGCATGACAACAACTGGAATGCAGCATTCCTCTCAAACTCACGTTCCCCAAGGGAAGCACAAATGTTCATTCATCTGGAAACAGTCCAGTGTGAGAAAAAGAGTTCTAGGGACAATCAGTGTACATAAGTGCATTCTGTGAGTCTTTTGGAAATGATGAGCCTCTTGAGTATTAAGCAATTGACGATATCTTAATACATTAAAATTATCATTGTTTTTGCATCAAAATGTCAAGATTTAACTACCTTACAGGAAAATATCTTGAATGTTCCTGTTTCTGTGTTCATTCTAGGAAAGTATAAGTGGGAAATACATCAGGTTTGGGATGAGGGCAATTGAGCAGAGGGCAACATATTACTTCCCCAATAAGGGAACGAGGCCCCCCGTCTGCAACCACTGCCCCCCCCACCCCTCTACATGCTGCCAGGTGACAACTGACAGCCAGCCCGGAAAAACTCAACTCCTTTCAAATGCCCTGGAGCAGATGAGCATTTAAGATGCTGCAATATTCCAGTAATTTATTAATGATGGTGCATAGCAGGTGTTGGCATCACTTCCATCGTGGTGCTTTTTAAAGAAGAAGAGCTTGTTTCCATCTGAAGTTTATATGATGAAAATAAAAATAGGAAAGGAAATGATGCCTGGGAAGAAGCAGACCTGCCTTCCCAAGCAAGTGAAATTCTCTAGGTATAAAGACGTGTAAGGGAAGAGGGTCTGTGCTCCTTTCTGGAAAGTGTGGTCCCCCAGGGTGACAGAGCGAGGAGACAGGCTCTGGCAGGCACAGCCCCAGTCAGGCACACAGTTAGGGCACTCTGGGTGCTGACACCCTAGGATGGTTCACATTTTAGTATGTGTGAGGGGGGTGGATAAGCTGTGATGGAATCGGGAAGCCAGCCAAGCCCCATGGATATGGGCAGGCTACAGAGGCCGCCAGGCTGGTCTCACACACTCTTCACAGATTTGGTGGATTAAAAGGAAAAGTGCATGCAGCCAGGTGCTCTGGGGTCTAACAAGAACAGGGGCAAATGGGCACATACTCTTACCACCCCCAAGTGCATTTCCAGGGCTTGGCGTTTATTGATTTTGTTCCTTCTCACAACCATCTTATGGGATCACATCAGGTCCCTGAAGTGGAAACTGAGTCAAAGACACCTTGTAACTTTCCCAAAGTCCTGCAGCTGGAAGTAAGGGAGCCCAGCCTTGAACCCCATGCCCCACTCTGGAGGCCATACTCTGTCTACAGGAAAAACTCAGAGAAGAGCACAATGAGTGCAGCAGGGGATGCTGGCCAGCTCTCCAGGTGGCCCAGGGCAGGGGGTCAGCAAGTGGCTTCTGCACTGAGGTCAAGGAAAGAGCATAAACTAAGGCAGAGGCACATGAATGAATGAAGAATGAAGAAAGAGTGAATGAATATATGAATTAAGGAATTAATGAAGGCTATCCAAATGAATGAATGAATCAGGATGGCCTTGCCCAAACACATTGGCATTTGGGTTCTGGTTGAAATTCTCCATATCCCTGCTCCAGAAGTCCCTGCCCTTGTCGCTGAGCAAGTCAGCGACACCCAGGAGGGAGAGGATCCTGCGTCTCTGCTTGTCTCCTGGCCAGCTCTTCCACACGCTGTGGTTTCCGTCGTTCTCACAAAGCCCAGTGGCACTCCCCCGACTCAGAACATAATTACACACTTCATTTTATTAATACAACTTTATTTTATAAATTTCAGCTTATAGTCATCCATTTCTCGTAAAGGCAGTGGAAGGGAAACAAAGTTGTAAATATGAACCAAGTTTGGGACATGCACTCACTTTTATGGAAACTTGGACTCTGCAGAGAAACCTGTGCAGCAGGGGATGCTGGCCAGCTCTCCAGTCTTGGATGGGGTTGATTCAGCCATGGGGAGGTTGAGGGACAGGCGTGGAAGACCCCAGCGCTGTGCTGTCTGTCTCCGGCCCACATGGAACCTGAGCCTACGGAAATGGAATTGGCAGTGGAGATAAGTCCTAAGAGGAGGAACGTTGGGATAGGGTGGAAGAGGGGTCCCAGCCTTCGAGGAGCCTGGAGGGGGTGGCAGCACCAATTTCAAGGGCAGAGAGTACATCTCCCTCATGGAGGCCTGAGTTTTGGTCTCAGGATTACACTCTGTGTCTCTCTTTCCATTGCAGCTTCAGAAGTGGGGCATGCCCCTTAGGATGAGCCCTTCAGGGTGACTGGTGGGGCCCTCAGAGGAGCCAGGCAAGGAGCAGAGTGCAGGGAGGTGACAGCTCAGAGCCATGACCCCAGGATTCCAGGACCTAGGGCAGAACTGGGTCCCTGCCAGAAAAGCAGAAGGCGCAGGCCCGGGGCTGGGCACAACTTCCCTATATAATACCATCACTCAGACGTACATGGTCTTCTCCTTGGGAGTTGCCCAGGCAACGATGAGTTCAAAACCACTTCCTCTCCACTCATCTCCTAAAATTGAACCACGTGGCATAGCCACGGCGTTAACCTAATTTTTTCTGAATGGGACAACGTTGAATGAAGATTCAGCCCCATGGCCCTCAGCTCCCAGTACTTGCAGGTTTTCTCTGCCTTGTGCAGCAGTTTGGCCAGGGCTCCTGAGAAGGAGTGGGCTCTGCAGCCTTGGAGGATTGGGAGCTGACAGACAATTTTGGTTACCAGGCAACCGCTGATTTTTCATAACCAACCAGTACAATACCCCACGTGATAAATTTATCAGATAATAATGCAGCTTCTCCACAGCACCACATGCTGATCAAACCACAGAGAGCTACTTTGCAAAGAGCTCAGGCATCCCAAGCTAGGCAAGACGAGAGAGACAAGGCTCAAGAGGAAAAGTGGATGGAGACACCAGTGGCTGCCGTTAAGGGGGAGCTGCCATCCATGCCCCATCCCTGACCAGTGGCCCTGCAAGCACTGGGACCACTTAAGCCCACCGCCTCTGCCTCTGCCTGCTGCTTTGTTTGTAAGTGGCAATCCCGGCAAGTTAACCCTGCTCGCTGCTCGCTCAGTTTCTCCATTTCCTGGGCAGAAGAAAGGAGGGCTAACTATTGGGCAATCATCTCTCTGTGGCAATGGAATGACACAGTGTACTTTGATGAGGATGCAATTATTTAGGAAAATGAACAACTCTGCACTTATGGGTTGAAGTGTATCCCCCTGAAATAAGATACAATCAAATCCTGCCATTTGGTACCAGTGAACGTGACCTTATTTGGAAACAGGGTCGTTGCAGATGGAATGGGTTAGGTTAAAACGAGGTCACATGGTGTTCACTGGGCCCTTACTCCAATATGCCTGGTGTCCCCATGAGAAGGGGAGAGGACAGAGGACACTCAGATGGGCATGGGGAGGTGGCTGCTGGATGACAGAGGCAGACAAGTGCTGCAGCCACAAGCCAAGGAAATGCCCAGGATGTCACCACGGATGCCAGAAAGAGGTGGGGAGGGGCCCCGTAGACTTCGGAGGAGGTCCAAGTCACATCTTGATTTTGGACTCCTGTTTTCCAGACAGAAGTGTGGGGCAGTAATTCTGTGGTTTTAAGACACGTAGTTCGTGGAAATTTCTCATGGCAGCTCCAGAAAACAAATTCTTCCCACACCCCTGACCCCCAGTAGCCACAGGCATGGTTCTTTCTGCAGGAGGCTGAGAAATGTGGCCCACTGAGCCTCTGCATATGAATGGATTGTCTGGGTCCGAAGCCCATCTGGGACAGAGAGCCATGGGTGGAGAGGAGGATGGCAGGGTCTTCAAAGCACATGCTTAGGTGGACTGTGACCTCTGGGAAAATGTGGCCCTGGGGCATCTCTCACTTCCTGGGTGGCAAGTCCAAGGGCAAATGGGAATAGGGGTGAAATGACCAATCTTCCTGCTTCACCTGAGAGTTAGGAAACTCTGGGGAAACTAGAATTTCAGGGCTTTAAAATGGTGAAGACCAGGACACAGCAGGATGAGTTGGTCCCCCAAGGGGAAGGGCTCACGCAGCCATGGATTTGGGAGCCAATGCAGCCTCACCACCCACTGTCCACTTCACTCCATCACATGGTGACTTCCGGCTTATTCACATGATTATTAATAGAAAGTATCCGGGAAAACATGACATCGCAGTACACGATGGTGGCAGGACCACGTGTGTGCTCACTCTCATTGCAGCGCCCTTGACAGCAGATGGTACAGACGAACTGGAGGAGGAGGTAGACCAGGGCCCTGGGCGGGGACCAAGGGGTCCCCTCACTTCTGCAGCCTTTTCCCGTCTTCAGGAATGTTGTTGCGTCACTGTACACATAGTTATAAAGTTGGCGTGACCGTGAACGATACGGCGCAGCTTGTCCTATGCTGAATGAAAGTCACATTGGCAAGCGCGCCTCTGACAAGTGATGAAGTAATGGAAAGATCAATAGCCAATGCAGTGAGTCCACAAACAGTGCCAAGATGACCTGAATCACAAGCGGTCGATAACACACAATTAAGATAATAAAAGCAAGCACTGAAGGGGCGCACAAGGTCATCCAGCCCTGCCCCTGCGGAGAGGGGAATGGAGTCCCGGAGAAGGAAAGTGACTCGGCTGCTTCACCCAGAGGCATGAGCCTTCTCTGCCTGCCTTCTGCATGGGCTGCATCTCCCCACGTGCCCGGGGAGTCCTCGAAGTCTGTTGTTATTGCGTGTTCTTGTTTAGAGATTGATTCACGACAGCGCAGCTCCCAGCTACACAGGGCTTACAAGCTGAGACAGCCTCCTGCAGAGCGACTGGTCCATGGCTGAGGGCAATGCAGAACCCAACGCTGGCCCAAGGTAGATTGGAAGCTGTGTGTGTGTGTGTGTGTATGTGAAAGAGAGAGAGAGAGAGAGAGAGTGAAGGCGCCTGTGTTCTCCCATTGCAAATTCTCAGGCTCTGTCATTCTATCTCCCCGGGACATCCACAAGTTAAGGATTATCTTGGTGGCACAAAGAATTCAGCCTCATCAATGTCAACTTCCTGTGCCACTGGGCTGCGTATGCTGTTGGGTGTGTCCGGAGTGAGACATAATGCAAGCACGCACATTTAATCCATAATGAATGAGAGCTCCAGAGCTTAATCACCCACATTTCCCTTCGACACACAAGTGGTTTGAATTGAATATTGTCACTATTGTTCAGGAAAGATAGCAGAGGCTGAAGTGACTGTCGGAGCTGATAATGATGCTAGTGGTGCTCTTAAGAAATGAAAGTGGTCCGGAAACATTAAGGAGGCAGAGAGTGAGGGCGGGTGCGGAGCATAGCTGGGTTCTCCCATCCCCTGCTCCCTCGGGAGAGCTGTCAGATGTGACAGGACGTCACGCTGGAAGTATCCCTTTGGAGTTTGATCTGAGCCGATTTTCCAACGAGGCTAAGACATGCCAAGCACAGTTGGCTACATCTCCTGGGAATTGCCAGCTCCTTTCCCCACTGGATGACACTGTTTGATCAAATTTTATCGCAGTGACAGCCAACAGAGGCTTGTAAAACCTGCAGCACAAAATGATTTATTATCTGAGATTAAAACCACCCTCCCTTCTACGCATTTTGAGAACGCTCACTGCGTGAAAACCTGTGGCGAGGTTCTCCCTCCCTGCTGCAGATGGGCTCTGGCCTTCCGGGGAGAGCCGAGGCAGTTAGCAGATAGGGCGGCCCCAGGGACAATCATCAGGAGCTCATCTGGTGCCTGCAGGTGCAGACTGTCGGGCCCAGCCCAGGCGGAGTAGTGGGGATGCCCGGCTGGCCCAGCCCAGCCTGGGGGGCCCAGTCTCTGGGGAGCTGTTTTTGCACACTCACTCTTCCTCCCCCAACAGCTTCTGGCTCCCTAGGGTGGCACTTGGGCATCTGTATGTTTTAAACATACCCAGGCAATTTTAATATGGAGATTATGAGGCTGAACAAGTGAAAAACAAATTATGTCAATTAGTAGGAAAAAAAAGAAAAACAGGAAGGCAGCAAGGGGAGGCTTTCAGGTTCTGCGGGGAGGAAGTGTGGGATCAGAGGGAGAGCCTTTCTGCATAAGGGGAGGGCATCTCCTAGCCGCCCTGCCCTGAGGCCACCCTTCCACTTAGTTTTTATTTCTATCCCAGGCAGAGGCTGTGCCTGCCTGTGGCTCTCCCCCTCCCACAGCAGCCACAGAACCCATTCTAGCAAGACACCTTGCAGAGGGTACTGGTGGTGCCTTGGGGCAGCGTTAGGCAATAGCAGAGGATGCAGAGCGAGCCAGAGAGGCAGGAGTGTAGGTGATAGGGTCTGGCTAGCAGGGATTAAACTTGGAGCCAGCCAAGCCAAGCGGTATAGAATCTCTGCGTGTGGCCCAGCAGCTCTGAGCAAGAGATGGAGGGCTGGACCAGAAGCTGTGTGAGATGCAGGAGCAAACCACGAGAAGACAGATTAGGAGGTAAGAGAAGACCGGGGGTGAGGAGCCAGGGAGTCCCCCCACCCCCGCCATTGTGGGTGCAGTCTCGCCCGATGCCCAGAACTAGCCAAGTTATACCCAGATGTTCACAATTTTATGCTCAAGTTACTCACATATGGTGCTTAGTCTGCAGTGGGTCCTACAGCTCTGTGTGTCAGATTCCAGGTGAAACTATTTCTTCCAGAGCTAAGAGAAAACAGACCAGGGAGACCTGGCCGCTGCTGTCATGGCCCAGGCTGGCTGTCATCTGGAAAGGAATTCTTTTAGATATTAGCATCTAGATTTGGGGAACCACTCTGAAGCCAAAATACCCTCCCTGAAGCCTCTCCCCTGAGTCTTTTCAATACCAGAAGGGCGACTTCTGGCATGAGAGATTCCTCTATGGATGTGCTGTTGCAGGCAACAATGTGGCTTCTACCACACACGTCCTAGGTAGTCACCTCTTCTCCCTGAAACAAGGACCACACATCTGCATGTGCTCCTGAAATTAAAAAGAGTTGAAATCTCCAGAGTTGGTGAGGCTGGGAAGGCAATGGAGGTGAGCCCCAGCAACTCTATATAAATGTGGTACAGGCTCTTTGACCTGGAGCAGCCCATCCACACATGGGCAGGGACAAGCATGGAAGGGCCAGGGCAGCCAGGTCACAGCTGTGGAAGATGTAGACAACCTACAAGTTCAAGGGCTTGTGGGGGTCAGTGGGCCACACATACTGCTGAATACTATGAAGTAAGAATCAGTGAACTCCTCAGGCACAAGGCTGGTCTCAGCCATCATCATATCTACAGGGTCTGCTATAGTGATGATGGTGATGATGATGATGGTGATGATGGAGATGATGGTGATAGTGATGATGTGGGTGATGATGATGAGGGTGAGATAGTGGTAATGCTGCTGATGATGATGGTGACGATGGAGATGATGGAGATGATGGAGATCATGAAGCTGATGACAAAAATAACAGGCTTGCTGTGTTCGTAGATATGATCTCGTTTACTCCTTAGAGTCATCCCCTTTTATAGATGGAGAAATGGAAGCTTACGGAGACTAAGTAACTGACCCTGATCATATAGCCTGAGGGCCTGAGACAGAACCTGAGCTGAAAAGATCTGAACACAGATTCCCCTCTTCCTCCTCATGCCAAAAGAGCATGTGGTGGCCAAGTAAGTGACTAACAGACTCTCAAAATCTGTCATGACCTCCCAGTGCTGCACCATAGAAAGAACACAGGATTCTCCTTTCCTGGAAGAAGTAGTCAGGCATTCATCCATTCATAGTTCTGCCCAACTCTGCTAATGCCCAGTGAAGAGTCATTCCTGCTTGCAGTAGCCTTTGGCTGTGCCTTGTCCAGAGGCCCGAGGTGGCTGCTATAGGAAGGGAGAGAGTTTGCCTGGATGTTCTATCAGCAGGGTCTTAAATCTCAAACCCTGCTCTCCAAGAAGGTGCCTTCCCTTCCTCACTTATAGCATACCAGTCATTTTTTTCTTCAGTGAAGGTGGTGATTGGGCAGGGCACTCCTTGATACACAGATTCAATGGGTTAGGACCAGAAGGAGAACAGAGGCCCACTGGAGGCCCCCCTGGGATATCACTGCCTAGGAAGGAAAGAGAGGGAGCTGCGCACGTGTGCACTTCCAAAATGCCCAGAAATTTCCTCCTGGACAACGTTGAGAGTTTCAGAGGCACTGAGAGCATTTTTAGCCAGTTTCAGCATCGGGAGCTAGGGTCTGGGAGTCAGCTCTGTGCCCTCTGGAGCACTGTAAAGAAACCAGGACCCCAGGAGAGGGACAAAGGGCTTGTGCCAGAACAGTCTTTCCCATCAACTTGTTTTTCCTCCCAGTGAATGGATCTCTCTCTCTCTCTTCCTTTCTCCCTTTCTCTCTCTTTCTGTCCCTGCCTCCCCTAGCTCCATGTCCTTATTTTGAATATTGGCAGGGATGAATCTAACAGTTTGGCTTTAAGTGCTCTAAGCCTGAGTACCCACCTCTAGAGAGTGTCATCTACTAGGACAAGAGCTGAACTTGGCATCAGAAGACACAAGAGTTGATCATGGCTCTCCCCCATGAAAGGCGGCCTCGCATGACTCTCACCAAGCCTTCAAGGCCGGGACACATCCTCAGCTGCAGTGACTCCTTCCCACCCTACCTCACAGAGTGCGCTCCATTTACCAAGGTCTCCATCTCTACCTTCACATCTTTGGGTTTGCCTCTAACTTTTTCCACGTTGTTCATGGTTCAAGACTTGCACCCACCACTTTTTGTAACTGCTATTTAATTACCACCCTTCTCTACCCACAAATGTGTAAATTCCATGCAGACAAATGCCCTTCTCATGGTTTGATCCCTGGGGCCCATCTGCCTGTCCATGTCTCCATCTATTGCTGAATGTATGAGTGAGTGAATGAATGAATGAGTGCATGTCCCTCCTTCAGCTCCTACTCTGTGGTCCGAGGCCAGCCCCCAGCAGTACTCTCTGCACTCCAGCCCTGGGCAGGGTCTAAAAACTTCCAGACGTAATATCCTATGACCCTAGTTCCAAGTACAAACAAGTGCTTCGGTGTCCCTAAAAGGTAAAGTCTAAAGTCTTGGCCACCACTGAAGGATTCTTTATATTTTATCTTTTTGCAAAATAGCTACCTCACCAGGATTTAGCCAAACCCTATCGACAGTCAAGCTCTCTTAGAGAATTACACACCCACTTGCATATAGCTGCTCAGTCACTAGTGAGGACTGTCATAAACCTAGGGACACCCCAGCATCTAACCTGAACAGTGGTGGAAACGTCTCCTTCTAGTAGAGTATTCTCTAAGTTTGTCTAATCTCCTGGTGTTCACTTGAGGGTGATTTTTTTTCTTCTCCTGTTAGTTCACAAATATGTTTAGAAGCCTCCATGGTTTAGAGGTGCAATCCTTTTAATTTTCTCCCATTCTGACCCTCCTAAAAGACTGATCTGAAATTCACTTGGCCACGAATAGAGCCACTGAGGGCTGCCCTTCGCTCCATTTGTGTGCCCAGAAGTAACGTCGGCCCCGTGGATTGCTGGCTGCTAAGGTCCAACTGAAAGCACTGCTTCCCCAAAGGGCAAACCCAGTTCCCTGCACCATCCTTCAGATGGCGCATCCCTCATCCATGTGACATCTACCTCACCCACACTTCTTAGAAGGAGCATTTCCTCCAATTTGTTCTCTGCACTGCAGCTCCACTGGAAGAGGGCAGAACCAAGGAGGTTGAGTAATGAAGGGGAGCCCATTTTCCCTCATTTGTCTTTGTTTTGTGTTTTTATTTAATAGTAAAGGAAATTGGTTTAATACAGGACTGAAAACGAGAACAGCAGACCAAAGCACACGGTTCCACCTCTTCTAAGAGGTGGCTCAATTGGAAAGAAATCCTCCTGTGGGAACATGGCTGGGGGCAGCTTGGTGAGTGTCCAGCTAGAGGAACGGTTATTAAAAGGCAAAACAAGAGGCCCTTGAAAGCCAGGCTGTCTGTGCTGGGAGCTTCCAACCTGGTGTGTCCCAGAACACGCAGAGCTGCCAGCGAGCTGTCCCCGCTTCTCCAGGATCCTACTTAACGTCTTGCTGTCACCTTTCAGAGTCATGAGTGACCACAGAGAACCATGGCATGGCTGTGCTTCTATTTCATGGTGGTGAGCTCGCCCCCTTCCAGCCGGAGACCTCTAGAGAAATTTTCCTGCAGGCATTTTGAAGCAATATTGGGAAGACTACGAAACATCATGGTCAGTGTTCAAAATGGAACAAGTGGAAATACTGGCCCCGTAGTTGCTTGTGTACTGAGACTGCAATTACGAAAAATCCACATGCACAAAGAGAAACCAAGACTATCGTAGGGTGATGGAATATGGCTGTTTGTCCCCCCCCCTCAGTTTTCTAGGTGAGTTTAATGCTCTTATTGTTTTAATTAAAAAGGTAAATTAAGTAATGTTTCTCAATTTGCATAGCAATGTTACTGCTGAGTGTGAGTCTGGTGCATCTCCTCCTACAGGTAATTCCACTCACGGTGCAGTTCTGGGTGAGCATTTGCTCCCTGCCTCCCCTCCAGCCCCTGGCAGCCACTGTACCTCTCCGGGGGCTCTCTGAGAACCCCCTAGCTTCTCCCTGCCCCCCTGCCTGTGATTCCCCACGGGAGTTAGAGGGAACCTTGGTACACGCAAGTCAAATCTCATCAGGTTCTGCTCTGCAGGTCAGCTTCCCTCTCTGTCTGCAGCGTGGCCTACCTGCACCTCCACTCCTGGGGTACCCTCCCATGGCTCCCAGTGGGCACCCCCACCCCAGGCCACAGCGTCCATCCTTCCTCCTGCGAGGATTTCCTTCTGTCACGCCCTTCAGGGAGAGTCTGTGTGTGGGCCTCGTGGTTGCAGCGGGCCTGGCTGGGGGTGGTGTAGGCAGCAGTGGGCTAGTGGTGTGGGAGCCCTGGCTCCTGGGAGGGGCCAGGCAGGGTGGGAGGGGAGGGGCCCGGGAGAAAGAGACATGGGTAAGGAGGGGTGGCAGGACCCAGTAACGCCCAGGCAAAGAGTGGCTGGGGGAGACAACTCAGGGTGGGCTGGGGGCTGAGGTTCTGGAAGAAGCCCACCTGGCCCACGCAGAGACACATCTGAAATGCAGGGTCACGCCTGAGCCCCAGAAGGACCTCTTTTCCCAACTTTTTATTTAGAAAATGTGAAGTAGAAGCAATGGTGCACACACACAAGTTTTTCTGAGGCTGCAGTGACAGCACTCAGCCCAGGGGGGTGGGGGAAAGGGGCTCCTGAGCATTTCCCACCAAGGCAGCAGGGATTCTGGGGGAGGCATGTTAACCAAGGCAGCCGGGCGGTATTGTGCACCACTGGTCAGCCAGGTGGACCCCGCAGGCCTGCTGAACCTCTTCTCAGGCGTCACAGCCACAGGACGCCATGGCTTCTGGCCAGTGAGTTAATGCTGCCATTTATAACATTCATAACATCACTGAGCAGAGTATCGGGGGTGGGGGGCACGGACCAGGTGGGAAGGGGCTCTGCCTGGCCACCGGCTCAGGGGACAGCCCAGCATGGCAGGCACTGCCCTATCTTTGTTTATTTTTCCTCATTTCTGTGTGCGCTCCTTAGAGAGATCTTCCAGCTTCATTTGCAGGTTAGTCCTGGGATGCTGGGTGACAGGCATGGCATCTGGTCTCTAGGCCCGCCCATCTGCTGATATTCTGTGTACAGAAGAGGCGTGCGCTGCGCAGTGCGAATGCACCACAGGGTGACTTCCCCTTGTGGGCTGCGTGGGATGGGCCACCCTTCCTGGGAACTGTCCCCTGCCTTCAAGTTTGCTGGCTTTAGATCCACCTGGCTTTCCAGTGAGGGCCGATCGCTCCCCACCTGACAAGTCTGGCCTTGAAGCCCACCTGGCGTCCTCATCCTTGGGCCGGGGAGGGATGCCCTGAATGCACCTGGGAAACCTGCTTTGCTGTCCTGGCGAAGTGTGCTTAGAGAATCGGCCCCAGCATGTTAATGTCCGGTTTGCAGAGAAAGGCTTTCCTTACGACACGCCCACCCCGGATGCCATTTGACCCTGCAGAGGCTGAGTACAGATGGCATCTCCCCAGCTGTGCCGGCGGCAGCCCTCCAGCAGCCCCATCCGCTCTCGAGGCCTCATGGGGCCTGTGCTCATCTTATCTTCCCTGCCAGGTTGTGGTCTCCTCCAAGAAAGGGCCCCCAGCTCTCATACCTGCACCCTGAGGCCCAGGGACACCTGCAAATGGTGCAGACCTTACCGTGAGCAACAGCAAACATGAGACTCCGGCTGTTTGTCTTCTGCTCAAGGAAAGGGCAAGTTCCATGGCAGAGGCCACGCGTCTGCGGGGCATGCGGCTGAGACACGGTGGGGATGGAGGGTGGGGCAGGGGCCACATGGCTCAGGGCCCATTGAGGTGGGAAGTGGGTCAGCGACTCCTGGACATGCCTGTGGCCTGGGGCTCAGAGAACACACCCGGCAAGTGCTGGTGGAACGGATGACTGAGCCAGTCACTCACCTATCCCCGGGGACTGACAGCTCGGCCTGGCTTGGCAAGCACAGTCAGCATGGTGACAGGGAGGCTCCTCATGCGTTTGGTGATGGAAAGAACCAGAAGAAAAGGAGCAGAGCTGGAGAGAGAGCTCCCTGTGGAACGGGCAGTCTGGGCAACGGTGGGAAGATTCCCAGCTCCCATCGGTCAAGCCGGACCCCATGAGGGCAGACCCCAGTGTACCGACCATCCGAGGCCCCAGTGTGATCTGGGGACACGTGGAGTCGCCAGCATGGAAGGGAGGCTGGTGGTGGTGCTTGCTGACCTCCCTCTGGCTCCTGCTGACCAATGTATGTCACAGGAGACCCCGGCCCCCAGGCCCTACCCTGTCCATTCCGTGGTGGTGAGGGGTGCCTGCCGGCCTGAAAGACTCCCGGCCCTCCCTGACCTGGGACCCGGGGGCCACCAAGTGGCCTCCCATCTCTCCAGGTGGACAGCAGGAATCGAATAAGGAGGGAGGACGACGATGGCACTTTTGAGGTCCCTGTGTCAGCACCTGGGCTATTCCCCTGCCATCACCTGTGCATCACCCGTGTCAATACCTATGCCAGTACCTGTGCATCCCCTTGGCATCACCTGTGCCATCACCCATGTCAACACCTGTGCCAGCACCTGTGCCATTCCCCTTGCCATCACCTGTGCCATCACCCGTGTCAACACCTGTGTCATCACCTGTGCCATTCCCCTGCCATCACCTGTGCCATCACCCGTGTCGACACGTGTGTCATCACCTGTGCCATTCCCCTTGCCATCACCTGTGCCATCACTCATGTCAACACCTGTGCCAGCACCTGTGCATCCCCTTGCCATCATCTGTGCCATCACCCATGTCAATGCCTGTGCCCAGCACCTGTGCATCGCCGTGCATCACACAGCCTGTCCTGTGGAGCTTGGTGGGCCGGCCTCATCATCCCCGGTGCACGGAAAGTCGGGACCTGGACGGCGTGGCTGAGCAGGGCCCTGCCCTTTATCACGGCTAAATGCCTTCGGCTATGATGTGATATGGTATGTGTCTAACATGCAACCTGTATTCAAATCACATTGCTTCTCCTGGGAATTTACCTGCTGGCTAGTTTTTCTTTCTAGTACGAGACCCCATCGAGGCTCATGCGTGACTTTGGGCTCTCATTTCTCTATGGACTCTTCTCAGCTCCGTCTTGGAGAACTGCCTCACTCTGAGATGATTTCTTTTTGGCTACATGTAAGTTAAACATTCCGTGACGCGGTGCTGCCTAGGGGGTGGGCTTCCTTTGACAGCCTCACATCAGAGGGCCCAAAACGACAGGTTGACCAAACCCTAATGCACAGCTCGACTATACGTGATGGCCGGGGCTGCCGTGCTCACACTGGAAAGGTGGCTTTCTCAGCCATGCATACCTGCAGGGTGATATTGGGGGCCAGGTGAATAGCCTCCTCTCTGCAGCTTCTCAGTGTGTCAGCATCCACCCGAGGTCCTGGTGTGACTCAAGTTGTGGCTCTAATTCTGTCGTTTCATATTTGGATTAGCTGGCACTCTTCTGAAATGAGAACTTCCCTCCTTTGCTCCCAGGGGCATCAGAGCTCTGAGAACTTCCTCGAAACCAGGTGTTAAAGGAACGCTCTGCAGGGAGCTTGCAGGCAGCTAGACCCAGCCCGCGCCCGTCCACTCGGCCTTCCCTGAGGCTGGCGCCGGAACCGCCGGCTGGGTAACTAGGAGGCAAAGGCTGAGCAGACAAACCTGGCGTCACCACCACTCTAATTTATCCTCAAATCGAGGGCCGTTTTCCAGTAGATACGCCCAGGTACCCGCCACGTTCCCGGGCTGTTCGGCACAAACTCCAGGCACTTCCGGATGAGGGGCCCTCTCCGTTCCATGCCCCTATCTATATTTATTAACCAGCTAATTGGAAAGCTCAGATCCTCTCATTTTGGGTTGTTCTGAATAGTTTAATGGAGTGACCTTTTTGTCCTTGCCAGGAGCTCCAGGGTCAAACTGTTGTAAACGTTTTCCCATTTCTGGACCCATTTGGGTGCTGCAGTATCTAGCTGCCTTTGATCATGGTAAGTGCCACGAGCTGAGATTCTGACTTCGGTAAAGGACACCTAATTACCCCCGGCCACGTCTGTCTGGGGCACAGATACGCCCAAAGGCCACGGCAACTCCTTTGGAATCATTAGGGTCTGTCTCCAGAGTGGACTCAGCAGGCACCACATTTCCAGGAGACATGGGGTGTCGGAGCTCGGATGAGGGACCCTTCGATCTCTCTCCAGAGCACCCCTTTCAAAGGGCAGTTCTCACCCCTGTGCTTCCTGTTTTGATGTCATTTCCTTACCAACTGATTAATAGTTTTGCTCAGATGTGAGTGCTCTGTGGTCGTCGGGGACGAGCTCCCGCCTGCCCAGCCCCCAGCCCACGCCCCCACACTCCCTTTGCTTTGCAGCTTTGGTCCTTTCTCTTTGTTTTCACTGTTCTATGACTTCCTTTCTTTATTTCAGCTGTGCAGAATCCATTTCTGGAAGAAAGAAGGATATAAATAATAAAAAAAAAAGTACATGTTTTCACAGTTGGGTTTGCGTAGCGCAGACAGGATTTGAGCAAGTCCCCCTAGGATGGCCCTCGGTGTGATGCGTCCAGCCTCCTGTCACTGCTCTGACTCCCTTGCTGGAGAAGACGCCCATCTCCCTGTCGGCTCTGCCCGCCATCCCCAGGTTGTCATATTTATCAGTATTTAGAAGGCATTCGGGGGAAGACGGATGGAGAGCAGGAAACATCTAGGATTTAGAGAGATTCATTTTTAAAAGGTGACTGCACCTCCAAGTTGGGAGTGCATGAAGGAAGGGCCAGGGAGGCAAAACTGACATTAAGTCTGCTCAATTACGTCTTGCCAAGTACGTCTTTCAAAACTTTCCCTGAAGAACAGGCTATAAATAAAATAAGACATTTATTCAATGATTGAACACGGATGAAACTCCCTGTGATCTAAAGATCCCAGGTTTGCCCCCTGTATTTCAAAATAAACCCGAATCAGGTTGCATCAGTCAGACTTCTCCAGGGAAACAGAGGCTACAGGGTCTCTTTATACACTGCGTGTGAGTGTGTGTGTGAGTGCAGAGAGGGGTGGGGAGGGAAAGAGGTTGCTTTATTTAAGGAATTGACTTATGATTTTGGGGGTGGGTAAGTCTGAATTGGATACAGCAGGCCAGCACACAGGGAAGTCCAGTGAGAGTGACATGGAATTCTTGAGTCTGAATTTCTTCTCGGATACCAGCAGGCTGGAAATTCAAGAAGGAGCAGAGAGGATGGTCTTATGGCAAAATTTCTTGCTTTCTGGAGACCTCAGTTCTTTGCTCTAAAGCCCTCTGACTGCTGGGCTGAGTGCCCCCCGCCCCCACCACCACTGCATTACAGTGGGGAAGTCACTTCACCACAGGCAACTGGCCGTAGAAGCTGACCCATCCCCAGGCCCCTCCCCGGCAACCCAGGCCAGCGTTTGGTGAATAGCTGGGCCCCCAGCCCAGCCGAGCTGACACATGAAATCAACTGTCATGCATGTTTGTGTGTCTTGGAAGCTGATGCCAACTGTTGATTTCAAAACTATTATTTTTTCACATTGTGATTTGATCTTTTTAGGTGGAATTCTAAACTGAATAAGAAATTAAGTTCTAGCCAGCTTTCCTTTAATGGTGTCATGCTGCAGGTTCGGTTGAATCAGATAAATAAACAGCTGGGGGATGGACACGAAGGAGAAGTGCCCCTCTGTGCCCATGAAGGTGGCTGAGGGTTGATGGAGGAAAATTTCCCTGAAGCCACGGAGTCTGTTGAAGGTGGGCTGGTGCCAGCAGCCAGCCGTCTGCAATTCCTCCATGGGCGAAAGTGCCTGAGTACCTTCAATAACTCTACTTCGTAAAGTGGCAGGGCCATCTTCCCATCTGGCTAGCCCTTTAGCCAGCACTCTGCAGTTCCCTGCAGTGGACGGGGCAGATGTCTCAGGAAGGACGAGGCATGAACACGGCCCATCGGACCACATGGGATACAGGTGCCGGCTGTGGGATATGGGTACCTGCCTTGGGACATGGGTGGCTGTTGAGGGATACGGGTGCTTGTTGTGGGATACAGGTATCCACTGTGGGACATGTGTGCCCCCATGGGATATGGGTGCCCGCCATGGGACATGGGTGCTTGTTGTGGGATATGGGTGCTCAAGTGGGATATGGGTGCCCGTTATGAGATAGGGGTGCTCATTGTGGGATATGGGTGCCAGTCATAGGATAAGGGTGCCCACTTTAGGATGGGGTGCCCACTGTGGGATACAGGTATCCACTGTGTGATTTGGGTTTCTACCTTCAAGAAGTAAGTAACTCGACCCCAAGTAACAGTTTTGTTCACCAGCTTAGAAGGGTGGATTTACTTAGTCTTCAGATACATACTTTATAATTTCAAACAACTCTTCATCTATTCTGATTCATATGTCCCCAAAGCAAACCCAATGATGCTGAGGATGAGACGCTATCATTTGCTCCTTAAGAGATGTCTGTGAAAACAGCTAGATGGCTGGGTCTGAATTCAACCACAGAACTCATGCTTGCTTGAGTTAGATATGCAGCTTTCAGGAAGCTGTCTAAGGGATGCAAGATGTGAGATGACATTTCCAACATCTAGAGGCATTCAAAATGGGCAGTGGGGAGACCTCCAGGCAGGGCCACTTCGCTGCAGCTGTTGGTGAAGCCATTTGGAGGACACTCATACCCCAGGAATTTGCCTAGATCTTCTGGGCCGGATGCTTTGAGGTGGAACCCAAGGCTCTGTCCCCTAAGTTTTCCCATGGGCCTCCCCTCTTTGATCACCCCTTTGAGCAGGGGCGGCCCCATGGCAGGAGGACCTATTAGCCTGAGACCACCCCTCTGGACACAGGAGGCCCAAGTCTAGCCATCTACAATGCAAGCCCTGTGACCTCCGTAAACTCTGGTCTCCAAGTCTTGATGTCTTCCTCTGAGCTGTCAGGACAGAAATGTGCACACCCAAGGGGTCCTTTCCCAAGGGTTCAGTTGGCCAGGTTCTCTGCCTCACTTCCCCTTCCCAAGAATAAATTAGAAAGAAAAGATCATAGAACCCACACCCTGGACACGTGGCCCTTGGGCTGCAGGCCAGGCAGAGTTGGGGAGAGATGAGAACATGGTTTGCCCATGGTGGAAGGGAAAATGAAATCTTACAGTCCTGAAGCTTCTTGTCCAGTTTTCCAGTGCTCCAGGGCTGGGATGCAGTCTGGTGAAGAAGGATAGACAGAATATATGTGTCCCTGTCTTGCCTGTGCCAGGTGCTTTAATAAAGTCACATGTTTTCTTGGGTCACTGAGGCTGCAGTTCTCAAGCACGCTCCCAGGATCCAACGAGAAAAGGGCTCTGCTTTAGCAGAGGGCAAGTGGCTGTACCGTCTCAAGCAACTGGGGTTATAAATTGTACAAATCTTGGAAACCCTCAATGAGAGCCTGGAACCCAAATTATATGGAAAAACTGAGGCAGTGGCCCAAAGCTCAGGCCACCCTGTGGCACCTGTAAAGACGTCAGGGCCAGGCTGCCTTAAGCGCATTTGCTAAGAGTGGAATGCAAAGATCCCTGGTGACTGTTCCTAATAGCTGGGATGTTAAAGACTCAGGAAGGGGCAGGAACGGCAGAGTCCACCTTCACTGGCCAGAGCAAGGACAGAACAGAGAGAGCAGGTCGGGGAGGGAGGCACCCCACCCCAAGCCCTTCCACACCTTCCATGTGTTCTCACTTAATTTCCAGGGAGGCTCAGGGTTTGGGCGTCACTGGCCTCATTTTGGGATGCTCACAGAGGGCATGTGTGAGGTACAAAGGCTTCAGCCAGAGTTCAAGCTAGAAGTTGGCCGGCGACCCTGGGCTCTGCCCCACGCCCTGTTGTGCCCAATGCTGAGGTTTTCTGGAACCTTCTTTATGGCAAGACATGAAATTTGGGAACCTTGGGCAATTCTCAAGAATAAGGCTTAGAGGACCCATATCTCACACTTTATACAAAAATTAACTCAAAATGGATCAAAGACCTAAACATTAGATCTAAGTCCATAAAACTGTTAGAAGAAAATGTAGGGAAATATCCTATAAATCTTATCATAAGAGGCGGTTTCCTAGACCTTACACCCAAAGCACGAGCACTGAAGAAAGAAAGAAAGAAAGAAATGGGAACTCCTCAAAATTAGAATCAATTCATGGAATACAAGTGGGGGTCATTTGGCTACATATATGTCAGCTACTGCCGGGTTTCTGATAAGTGGGTAGACCCAGGGAAGTTGTCCATCCAGTTGTCAGTAAAGACAGTTATTGCATCTCCTGGTTCAGGAAAAAATATGACCATCCTTAAAGACCGTAATTCATCCCATTGGCTGCCTTGCATAGTTCCAGTTTTCCACTATATAGAATCGGTACTAGGTTGCATGGCTACTGTTTCCACATAGGAAACTTGTCCTAAGATATGTGCATCTTTGTGTTTAAAGGGCTGTTGTTGAAAATACTACAGTGTATCCCAGGCTTTCCGTTTCATTAATGTGATCAATTATGCCCTGCTAAAACGTGGCATAGTGTCAGGGTTTACATCCACCCCATACGTTGGTATGGCTGTCCTCCATTTCCCAGAACATTTCTGAGTTAGTCCTTTAACTTGCAGTAAGGCATTATAGGCAGCACACAGTTGTTTTTCCAAGGAAGTGTAAAAAAAAGAATAAGGCTTAGAGAGGTTGATGAGTCACCTTGGATCAGCCTGGCTGTCCAGACCCTGCCCATTGCACCGAGCTTGACTCCATTGGGAAAACCCTGAATCCAGTGACCCTGTAGCCTGGTGGCCTGGTGACCACACAGAGCCAGGAGTTTCCCTGGCTCAGGCCAGCTCCAGGCTGAGATCTGGGGATTTTGGACACCACTCAACAGGTGCATCTAAGAAAGTTTGGGGTTTTAGCAATTGGTACTGAGGTTTCCCTTAGGGAGAGAACAATCTATGCTTAGGAAAATGTGTACGCCTCAACCATGTGGGGAGGGAAGTTCAGGCCATGGGGAACGTCTGATGAGATGCTTGGAGGGCCGCCCCAGAGGGAAGGAGGCTCGTGGTGCTGTGCAGGTTGTGCCCCTGTGAAACTGCCCCGGCACGCCTGCCCTGCAGCTCCGTGGGGACGCAGAGATGCAGTGGTGTCTCTGCTGCCAGCAAACGTGAGAACAGCTTGAGTCTCTGACTTTGCTGTGTGATGCCAGGAACAAAGGCTGACCCAGGCAATCCCTTTTCTAAAGAGAGCCTTGGGGGCACATGCTCCAAGAGGCTTCGCTCTATTCTGTGGCTTTGCTTCCTCTAATCTCTTCCTCTTCTGTAGAAGAGAAAGCAAAGAGGAGCTGTGTTTGTTTGCTGACTGACTCCCAACACCGTAGAATACTATTTGAACGAGCACCTTGGCCATGCAAGAGTCAGGCTCGTGGAGTGACACTGGTCTGCGCTGTGGGGTGTCCTGGTCCTGTCCATGGGGACAACTGGGCACACGGTGGACACGTGGTGGGCATGTCAGCCAGCCCCTCCGCTCACTGTGTTTCATGTGCATGGGTGAAGGCGCTGGGAGGTCCCTGCATCTCCCCAGTCTTCCTGGGACTCCAGGGTGCGCCCCCCTGAACCATGGACCAAGCAATATCTTCCAAAGCAAGACAGCAAAGGGCTAAGGAGGAAAGGCCAAAGGAGGAATTAGAGGAGACAGAAGACTGAAAGAGGAGGAGCTGGCACAGGGGGGTCCCAGGGCCCACGTGGGAGTGGGGTGTCAGGTGAATGGACAGCAGCCCCCATCTGCACAGCAAGCCTCCATCCTGCCATCCCAACACAGCTATCATGAGGGCACTGCAGCTGTGCTCCTTTTCTCCACGGGCTGATTCTTTCCCAGTCTCCAGCTGACTCCAGGAAGCCCTCACTGTCCCAGTGTGGTATTCACAGGCTGGCTGAGCTTCCTGGAGGGCCCCTGGGGCAAAGTTGTGTTTTCCTGGAAGTACTTATGCACTATGGAATGGAAGCCCCTTCTAAGCAGGGCGCCTGCCCACCTGCCCTCCAGCTGCACGTGGCCTTTCCCCAATGTGGAGCCTCAGCTGTCACCTGAGACCGAGCACTCGACTGCCTCTAGGTCCCACTCTGGGGGGCTTGGGGGCAGACCTGAGCGTGGGGGACCCAATGTGTGTCCAGGCGTTGCCCTGGGCTGTGAGAGAATGTGGCTGATGGCGCTCTGGACATCAGTATTCACACCTGTGTAATGGGGGCTCAGAGGGCGCCCTGGGCAAGGCTCCTCCCAGGACTAAAATCCTGTACAATTCTGCTGCAGCCACTCCCACATCCCAGTCAAGTCTCCTCTGTGGTTCCTGGGGAGCAGAGCTCCAGATAGACCCCCAAAATATGCCAAATTTGTAGACAAAATCAACAAAACAACAGAAGGTATCATGGTGAGAAAAACAGGACTGTGGCTGAAAATAGTAATCACCTCTTATTATATACTTTATGCAAAACGCGACAATGTGTGATTTACACAATCTATCTCAGGGACTCCATTCAATAACCCACAGAGTGGGAGTTGCTCCCCCCTTTTACAGATGGCAAAACTAAGGCCAAAAGAATGGAATCACTTGCCTGGGTTTTTACTTGGCTCATCCTGCACCCTTTCAAAGGGCTTTTCGTGACTGCTGTAGCTCAGATGTTCTGTGCCTCCATGATCCCACCAGTTCTCTGAAATAATTTTCTTCCCATATCTGCTGACTCGGTTATTATCATCTCCACTCAGCTGCAGGGGTCAGGCATCCCATCTGTCTCACTCATTAT
>PVIY010021854.1:0-41818 GCA_004026745.1 Myrmecophaga tridactyla
CAGCTCCCTGGTCTTTCACTCTGGAAATCTTTCCAGTTCCTTCCAGCTTCTGACGCCACCAGCCCTTCCTGTTACTTTCACCAATAACATCAACAGTGACAGCAGCCAGATCCCCTCATATGCACATTACATCAACTGGGCACTTTCACCCCCACTGTGGTAATCCAAACCAGGAAGGAGCTGTCAGCCCCATTTAACCCAGGAGCAAAGTAACTTTTCCATTGTCACACATGGAGTCACTGGTCAAGCTGCATTTGAAACCCAGGTCTTTGGATTCCAGGCATGGTGCTTTATCCCTTGTCCCATCTCATCCTTGGCCTCTGTTCTGCCCCACCCAGAAGTTACTAAAAGGAGCCACCTGAGAAGGGCACAGAAGGCAGTTGTGATTTGGGCTCAGGAGGTCTTGCTTGCTCAGGAGATTGCCCTCATTGGCAGGTCTGGAGGCTGGAGGTTCCATTATAAGGGCTCCAAAGCTTTATTGTGCCTCCATGGAAAATGCAACCTCCCTGTGTAGGAAGAATAATGGACCCTGAAGATATCTACCTCCTAATCCCCCAAACCTGTGAATATGTTACCATATATGGCAGAAGAAACTCTGTAAGTGTGATTAAGTGAAGGATTCTTAGATGGGGAGGTTTTCCTGGATTATCTGGGTGGGTCCAAGGTCATCACAAGGTTCCTTATAAGAGGGATGCAGGGGAGAGAGTCAGAGGAGATGTGACAATGAAAGTGGAGGTCAGAGTGATGTGGCCACAAGGCAAGGAATGCAGGCAGCCTCCAGAGGCTAGAAGAAACACGGCACAGATTCTTCCTTAGAGCCCCCATAAGGACCACATCTCTGCTGACACATTTTAGATTTCTGAACTCCAGTACTATAAGATAATAAATTGGGGTTGTTTTAAACCACTGAATTTATGACAATTTGTTACAGCAGCAATAGGAAACTAATACACCTCCCATGACCTTTCATGTCAGAATCTCAGACCGAGGGATGGAGACAACATCATGTTCACCTTCAAATTACAGATGAGATCGAAGTAGGGAAGCAACCTGTGCAAGGCACAAAGTGAGTAGTCAGTAGCCATGCTGTTCCTGACTGTAGTTCAGGTCTCTGTCTACCTCACCCCTTACAGTCCTTCTGCCTATTCCCATTCTGTTTTTCTTTTATTGTTTTCACTTTTCTTTATTGCCTCAACTTGTTCGGTTGATTCAGCCACAACTTGCAAGAAATGAATTGATGTGTGTGTCATTCACACCCTAATAGGTAATAAGGCATCCCTGAAGAAGCTGTGCAGTGGGACTTTTGGGGACTCCAGGAGACTTAATGGAATAGAGACAGCAAGGGCAAGATCACCCGGGCTTCCCCTACAATTAATCCAAGGGCCACAGAGGTAAACCATGGCTTGTCTCTGGGGCAGATACATCTTCTTCATAACTTCCTGAGACCACTGGGCTTGGCTGTCCCCAACCTCAACTTCATGATGACCTCTGGCTGGAGCAGCAATGTCTCCTCCTGAGGATCCAGGGCTCACCTCCCAAGTCCTCTCAGAAACATTGCAGTTGAGACGAGAGGGAAGATATTTCTATGTTTACCTAATAAGAGGCAGCCATGCTAGTTGAATTCCCTCTATGAACTGAGCACTTAATATGTAATTTTTTCATTTAATCCTCATCATAATCCTGGGAGACAGTGCTATTGTAATCCCAGTTTTCCTGATGAGGAAACCAAGGCTTGGAGAGGTGAAGCCCAATTGCTCCCAGCCTCAGATCAGTAAATAATGGACCCAGAATTAGACAACCATAGCAGTACAAGGTGAAACTGGTGATGCCTCCCCTTAACCCCCTCTTTCTGTATGGATGAAACTTAGATTTGAAGGATGAGGCTCTGATGGTGGGATTTCTGGCTCCAGCAATGACTGCCAAAGAAGATCCAGGGCTGGCAGTGTGCTGGAGACAGCTTTTACTGGCTGGAGAGAGCCTCTCTTTCCAACTCTGCATTCAGTGACATTAAATTGACAGCTTGAAATTGGACATGGTGAGAGTATTTACATCACAGCAAATGCTACAAATCAGATGTTCCCTCCCTCTCACTCCACACAGTTCCCCTGCCCCTGCCCCCACCCCTAGAGCTGACTGTTAACTGTTAAGCCAGCATATTGTTGATCAGAATCCTGTAGAACTTAACCTGCACCTGCCTGGCCTACTGTCTCCCTCCCAGTGTCTCCCACCACCTTCCATCTTCCACACCTGCTCTACCCCCACCAGCTAAGAGCCCTGAGGCCATGCAAGTTGTTGCCCTCAGCACACCAAGCTGCGTGTGCTGCTCACAGTGGAGCTGAAACCAGAGAACAAATAAACAAGATCAAGCATGACCCTCAGAGACCATGCCAGCTTTCAGAATATAAAACAAGAACACCATTTGAGATGGCTTCCAGTGGACAGTAAGTTTGCTCGCTTTCTTAGAATTTAGAAATCATATCATCTTTTAAAATGCAACCTAAATCCTCTTCCCAGAAGCTTGCCCAGGCTGCTGGCCTGGTGAAGCTTGCATCCCCAGGCCCCCAAGCATTCACAGAAGGTCACTCAGCCTTTGTGCCCACCTCCTGCAAGTAGAGCCACCGCTCTCCCTCCCCTGCTAGGCTGGGGATTTGTAGAGGTCAATGACAATGGGATTAATAAACACGGGCTCGTCTCTGCTGCCCTTCTCTTTTCTCCTCATTTTTCCCTCCCGTGCTGGTTCCCTGGACACAGCTGAGCCAAGACCCTCCTTCTGCAAATTGTTTCCCTAGTCCCAGCCAGTCCTACCCCAGTGGCCTTGGGAACCCGTGACTGTGGAGCGTGACCGACCCAGAGCTCCCACTGTTTCCACTTCAGCTGTAGTTCAAATGACTTCTCCAGCTGGTGTGGCCTCCCTGGACCAGTATCACAGGAGGTGGTCCTGTAGCCATCCCTATCTTACTCTACAAGGGGGCTCCCCTAACTGCTCTTGGGAGGATTGGGGTAGAAATGGGGTCCCAAGGCCTGGGTTCTGCCCTGGCTCAGCTCAGGATGGGCCCCTTCCTGCCCTCTGCTCATCCCCACCCTGCATTCCTGGCTCAGCTGTGGTTGGAAAAATTGAAGCAGGGGTTGTGGAGTGCTCTAACCATAGTGTCTGGCTGCAGAAACCCTCTGGCCCTGGCAGAAGCACAGTCAGAGCAGTTGGGCACACGTGACAGAAACCCTGCCTTTGGGGGAATCAGTAACAGATATCAAACTCCAACCGTGTATATAACAGTAACCCCAACCGTGTAATATCCAGCACTTATATAGCACTTACTATGTGCCAGGCTGTGTCTTCAGAACCTTAAAAATGAATTAATTCATTTCATTCTTGCTATAACACTATGAGTTATGCTATTATTATCTCCATTTTATATATGAGGAAACTAAGGCACAGACAGGCTAAGGAACTTGCCAAAGGCCACACAGCTAGTAAATAGCAGATCTGGATTCGAACCCAGGCCCAGAGTCATAACTAATAGTGGCAAGAGGTGGAACTAGAGATGGGGAAGTAACAGGACACCTGGGTGGAAGGTTGGCTAGAAGGCTGGAGATGCATGAATGGAAAACCAGAGCAGGAGCTCAGAGCCACACCAGAAAGAAGAACTCTGGGGGCAGAACTGGGTCTCAGCTTCACTGCCTACTTTGGGAGCTCTTGGGCTTAAACCTTCAGGCCCTGTCAATCCCAAGACAAAGGCAAGGCTTACATCCTGGAGCCCTTGACCTCCACAAGCCTGTTTTCTCATCCATAAAAATTGGATAAAAACAATAACAGTGAAGGATTTGGTGAGGATTAATTTTGATTCATTAAATTAATTAATTTTGTTAATCATAACAGATGACACTTATGGAGCCCTAACCATAAGCTGGGTGCTGGGGTGAAGGCTATATATATTTTAACTTACTTCATCTTCACATTAACCTTACAGAAGTAAATAATATTATTAGCCCCATTTTACAGTTGAGGTCCAGACAGGTTGGGGAATGCCCAAAGCCACACAGCAAGTGGTAGTGTAGTACTCTACCAAGTTAAGTGGTAGAACCAGGATTTGGAGCCCAGAGTCTGTTCTCTTAAACTCTAAATTATGCTGCCTTTCAAAGAAAATAACAAGCTGGTTGTGGCCCCCTCCCTCAAGCTCAGTATGTATTAATGTACACAGTGTCCTTACGAGATGGGTGCCACTGTCATCCCCATTTTACAGATATAGAACTGAGGCTCAGAGAAGGGGACTAAAGTGCCAAAGACACCCAGCAGGATCAGAAATCAGGAACTGCACATGGGGAGCTCTGCCTGTGTGAACCACCTTCCTGAGACTCACAGGATGGACAGCTGCCATCTGACTGCTCCATCAAAGGAAACACTAATTTATAAAACACAGCAGAGGGCCATGGTGGCTCAGTGGCAGAGTTCTCGCCTGCCATGCCGGAGACCCAGATTCATTTCCCAGTGCCTGCCCATGTTAAAAAAAAAAAAACACAGTGGAAACTATAATAATCAGTCCAGGCATTACATGTAGCTCCATATTTCCCCTAGCTCTTTTTTATCCGAGTCCTTGCTGGAGTCTCCCCACTGCCGGTGACGGGATGTGCAGGTGTCATCTGCACTGAGGCGGGCAAAGCTGGCCAAAGAGCCCAGGACTCTGACTCATGATCACTTTACTTTGTTAACATGTAATTTTCCTGATTACAAAGTAATATAGGCTCAATGTAAAATTTTAAAAATACAGGAGAAAAAAAAAAAAACAACAGAAAAGAGGCTAAAAACTCCCCCATTGTCCTATCCCCCAGAAATAACTCATGGGGATATTTTGGTGGATCTCTTTCCTGTCTGTTTTCATACCCTGGAGCCGCATCTATTGAACCAACCTTCCCTGGGTTTGTGGGATCACAGAATCTCAGGGCTGGAAGGGAGTGAGTGGCCTGGTCCCAGCAGGGCAGGGTCCCCTTGCAGCCTCCTGAGAGATATTGCTGCCTTCTACTCCCTGGGATGCATGGGGTCAGCCAGCTCTCCATGCTCCAGGAGACCCATTACTCAGTGTTTCCTGGTTCTTATGAGGTACTGGGGATGTTTGTGACTAATAAAATCACAAGAGTAAACACACCCTCCTGCAAGCTTATTTCCATTAACAAAAACTAAGCAGTTTTATAGTCTGACTCTTCAAGGAGCTACTGCCACAGGAGAAGGTGTAATTTCCACATCTTTCCTGAATTGGTATTATTTTTTGCCTCCTTCACTGTGGCCTGAAATTTTACCACTATAAAATAATGCATTCGGATTTCAGCATTTTCTGGGTATAAAATCAAGCTCCCTGCCCTGGCCCCACACCCCCTCAGGGTGGGTAGTATACTCGCTCAGTGCAGCTTGGTAGAATAGACACATTGATCCTGTTTGTTATGGCTGGCCAGCCCTGGGCAAATTACTCAACCTTTCCCTGAGCCTTTAATTTTCTTGTTTATAAAGTACCTATTTCGTGAAGGTTTTGTAATAATTAAATGAGCACCTGGAACATAACTATCGGCTCCCTTCCAGACCCTGAGATGAGATAAACTCACTGATTAAATGACACTTGGCTCAGGCTGGGATAGGTGGGAGGTGATCTTGAGGCTGTTTGAATCTCGGGGCAGGTAAAAGGGGCTGAGGACTTGAGGGGTACAAGGGAGGACAGGGCCACATGGAGGGAGGGTGGATGTGGCAGAAGTCCACAGAGCTGGGGAACCTCAACCCTGGGAGAGAAGACTAAAGACCATTTTATCAGTCCCCATTACAGTACAGCTGGGGAAACTGAGGCCTAGACAGGGAAGAGAATGCCTGAGGACACCCAACCTGGTCTGAGACCCTACTCTCATGGAGTCTCAAGAAACACTCCCAGCCACTGGGCCTGACATAGACCAGATGCTCAGAGCTGGGGTCAAGGGGGAAGGGCCCAGAGGTCCACGTTTCTCCCCAGCTCCTGGGGCAGTTGCTCCAACCTGTTGCCCTAGAGAAAAAGCTCCACACTGACCTCTCTTAATCCCTCCTAACCCTTCCATCTCCCTACCACCTTAGCTCACTCCCCTGACCACTGTGACTAGTTTCTCCCAGTGGCCCCTGGGCAGGGCCAGGGCCTGCTGGAGCCAGACCCACCTGCCTGGGGATGTCCACGCTGAGCCCGGGATGAGAGCAGCGGTGCCTGTGTCCCTCTTCTTCAGGGAAGTGCAGAGGTTGCATAATTCTTCTTTATAAGCTCATCCCATCTCTGGACAGTGGCCAGACACATCCTGCTTTAAGGCTGGGAGGGAAAAAAAAGGCACCCTTTGTGCCGCCCCTGCCCCCACCGTGGCTGCACAGCCACAAACTATTTCCCCTGTTGACAAATGAATCAAGCTCAAATGACATCCCCATGAAAGAGCATCCCCCCAGGGACAGTCTAATTGCTTTGAAAAACACATTTTCCGAACCACACCTACTGGACTAATTCCCTGGCAGCTGGGCCAATGATACTGATGGCCCTGGTCCAGACCTCCTGGTCACTGCTGACCCTGTCACCCACCTGGATGCCCTTCCTGATGCCACCTGCAGAGATCCTGCCTTCAGCTTTGTTGTTTCCAGATGCCTCCCCAACAGGATCCTACCCCCGGCCTGCCCCCACTCTAAAGTCCATCCAGAGTCTCCTTCTCTGGCCTTTATGCTCCAAGCAGTGCTACGTCTGCTACGCCCATGGTGTGTCACCGATAATCTCATCTTCTAGACTTTTCAAATTATCTTTCCTCTTTTCCCCTCTCCTCTCCTCTCTGCTTATCCCATTACAGGGCGTATCCCTTTTTGCTTGCTGCCTGTTTACTTGTCTGCTCCCCCCTGGGTCAGGATCTCCCAGGGCAAGGACCATATCTAACCCACCAGTTCCAGCCCAGGGCAGGAGCAGGGCCTGAAAGAAGAAATGTAGTATGTGATGCACTGCCTGCCATGTGCTCAGCCCAGGGCAGCTTCGGGGTCCAAGGTCAATGTCTCAGCCACCTTCACCTCCAGCCCTGCAGCCAGCCTGACATACGGCAGGTTGGCGAATATGTGTTGCCTCCACCTGGATGGAACCATAATAAAGCAATAATGCCAGGTGTTTAAAGGCACTGGCATGGTGGGCACATGAAGATGACTCTGCATTGGCTGGCCGTGTGACCATGAGACGGTGGGGTTCCCTTTCTGAGCCACCAGTTTGGTGTGGTGATGGTACCTACTCAGACAGGTGTGATGAGAACTGAATGTCTCCAGAGAGATGGGCATGGGTTCAGACTTTGCCTTTCTCTTGGGTCCACAGGCCACCCATAGTGGAAATCAAGCCTGTAATGGGTGCTCACTCTGAGAATCTTCCAAGTGGGCAGGCCTCCAAGACCACCCCCCTGCCCCCAGACTAAACTTTCAGTTACCAATGGGGAGAATGAGGACCTCCAACAAGAGCCACAAATCCTGATTTCTACCTTATAGCTACTTTCAGGACCTAGGCTGTTTCCTCATTCCCGCCCCCAAACACACCTTTTTCAACTTTTTGTTTTAAAATAATTTTAGACTTGCCAAAAAGTTGCAAAAACAGTGCACAGAATTCCTATACACCTATTAGCCAGCTTCCCCTAATGTTAGCATCTTAAATAAACACAGTACAATGCTATAAACCAGGAAATTAACATTTGACCCAGTTACCAGTAACTAATCTACAGACTTTATTCAAATCTCACCAAATGTTCTTTCTCTGCTTCAGTATCTAATCTGGGATTTCACATTGCATTTGGTTGTGTCTGCTTAGTTTCTTCCATTCTTGGGATACACTTCAGTTTTGCTTTGCCTTTGATAACCTTGACAGTTTTGAAGAGTACTGACCTTAAATTTGGGATTGAGGTTTCCTCATGATTAGATGGAGCTAATGCATTTCAGGCAGAAACACCAAGAATTGACGTGCCTTCTCAGTGCATCATTTTGGGAGTTACATGATAGATGCATCTCATTATTGGTGGTGGTAACTTCAATCTCAGTGGAGTGGCATCTGCCAGGTTTTTCAACTGTGAAATTACTGTTTTTCCCTTTGTAAATTTATGCGCATTTTGTGGGGAGATACTTTTAAGACTACACAAATATCCTGTTCCTCTGCATATGTTTGCCCACTAATTTTAATATCCATTGATGATGGTTTCTGTCAACAATTATTACAGTAGTGTTTGCCTAATTGTGATTTTTAACTTCCAGCATTCCTTATACATTTAGTAACTGGCATTTTACTATAGAGTTGGTCCTTCACCCCATTTATTTATTCAATTGCCTGTTTCTATCAGTATGAGCCCATGGGTATTTATTTCATTCTGTGAGTTATAATTCATTACTATCATTATTTGTTTTGCTGCTCAAGTTGTCCCATTCTGTTTGAAAAGATCTCAATCTATATGCTTCCAATTGAGCTGATTTTCCTGCTGAAATCTGGACTGATGCTGAGTCATTTTGTCCTCCTCCACACCTTGCTCCAGTCACAGACCATCAAATACCTACGTGCTGGAGTGCAGGGTAGTTTGGGGCGGGGAATGCTCAGAGCCCTTGCATGGGCAGACAGGTTTCTCTGGTACTCACTGAAGGATCTTCCCAATCAAGGCTGGGGCTTTTCCTGTGGGCGGACAGGTTTGTCTGGCACTCACTGAAGGATCTTCCCAATCAAGGCTGGGGCTTTTCCTGGATGAGGCAGGTTCCAGTCAGCGGAAGACAATCACCGCTCTAGGGTCAGGGAGCTCCAGGCAGGTCTGAGCCTGGACAGGTGGTCCCAGTCCTTTCATTGCATCTTCAGTCATCCCTGCCTCCAATAATCCACCCCAGCCCCTACCCTGTCTGGCAGTCAACCTCATGTCTAGTCAACGTCATGTCCTAAATTTTTTCCTCCTGGACTCCCCCTTCTCACCCTACTGCAGGGAGATTTACTGAGAAGCCCAGGTGGCAGACAGCTGGGCATCATTTGCCCAAATTCTTTCACGCAAAGAAAGTATACTCCACCCAGGGGATGTGACCAGCTGTTCTCCACCAGCCCTAAGGGCAGTCAAAGCAGATGGTGCATTGCAGCAAGAGAAACTCAGGTCAGAGAGAAGTGGGGTTTCCTGGGTTTCAACGTGGGCTGGAGGAAGAAAGCTGTGAACTCACCATCTTTGCTGTCTGTTAAGACATTCAAGGACTTCATTTGCCCTGGGAGGGAAGGGGATTCAGCCTCTGAAGTCAGGCAGCCAGAAGGCACAGGGCTTCTCTCAAAGGCTGTGATGCCTCTTTCACTTCAGGATAGAAACACTAAAACCTTTATATTCTTATATACTTCCTAATGCACTTATATTTTTAACATGGACATATCTACTGTTACAATGAAAAGTAGAAACAAAAGTTCAAAACATTTTGAAACACCTGCTTCTCTCTTCTGTTTGTGAATCTGAAACTTCTGCTGCAGCCTGATCCCCGCTGAGCTCCACAATCCAACTCCAGGCCCGCCTCCCCCGGCAACCTCCCCAAGTCTCTCCAGGCCTTCCTGAACCCCTGCTCTGAGGTTCCTGAGTCTACCGGGGTATTGTTCAGAGGGAAATCTGTCTTCCTGCAAAACCACAATATCCCCCAAGGCCAGGGACCTTCTTCATTGGCACACACATGCCTGGCGCTATCCCCACATGAGCTGCTGGCCCATTTGCCCATAAGCTGGCTCTTGTATGGAACAGCTCTGGTTTGGCCCTGCCTTAACTTCTGGCTCTTTCTCTCCATTTCTCTGTCTTCCTTGGGCAAATTCACCCCACTCTGGGCTAAGCCCATAAGCCCTTAAGTCAGTCTGGTCTATCTTCAGGGTCTTAAAAGTCTGAATTCCTGAACTGAGAACTTGCTCTCCAATTTAAAAGCTCTGTTAGCACCCCATTTACTCACTTTGATTAGATGTCTTGCCGGAATCGCAAATACGTCTTCTTCCTAACATCCCTCATTGACACACAACAGGAAGGAAATGCTCATTTGCCTCTTCCACTTCCTCTTTCTTCGGCACCCCCAGCCACCCCAGACTGGTAATTGTCTTTTTGTTCATCTGCTCTGGGTCCCCTTCCTCAGGGCATGGGGAAGGGGGGCACTTTCAGCTAAGAGAGAATGTGAAACTCTTTCCCCAAGGACAAATTTGTTTAAAATCAATGTATTTATACATTTACTAAAATACCTTGAGCCAAGTTTGACACATTAGAGTTAACAGAGTAGTTTTCCAGGTTTCTTCTCTGTGAGCTAGGCTGGGCTGAGGTTATCACACCCACGTTATAAATCACCACCAAGGCTCAGAGAGGGAAAGTTACTCGCCTTTGCCCGGAAACACATAGTGGATAGGAGCCATCTGAATTTCTGATGCCCACCGCAGGGTCCGTTCCCAGCACTGTATGTGACATGCTGCTTAGTTCTTTGCTACTTCTTACTCCCCAGCTCCTTTAACTCTGATCTAGTCAGCTACTCCATGACAGAAATGATTTCTTGCTCATGTTTGGGTTCCCCACAACCTCGTCCAACCAGTGTTTACCATGTAATAGACACTCAATTAAAATTTATTGGGTGAATGCATACTTCTATGTGGAAAGCCTTCCCAGAATTACCAGCTATTACCTAAGACTGGTCTCAAGGCTTCTTGTACACAAAGACTCCTCTAATTTCCCTGGGGCTCACTTTCCCCATCTGTAGAGCAGAGGTGAGGGTTGGATTCAATGATACCCATATTCCCACAAGCTGTGACATCCTGTGCTTGGTTCTAGGATTGCCCATGAAGACTGCTGTCTGTGCTTCTGCAAGTACATAACTGGAAACTGGGATGCTCAGCTGGCTTGAGGTCAGGGACAGCAAATAGCAGCAGCTGGACACACCCTTGGGGTTTCAAGCAAAACAGACAGTATTGAGTAGGGCTTGGAAAATGGTGCTCAAAGTTGAGCCTGGAAGTGGGTGGGAAGCATTTCTCTGAAATTGTTTTCTCTGAAATGCCTTTGAGGTCTTTGGAAACTGAGGAAGCCAACACAGTCCACAACTAATCCACAGTCATGGACTTCTCCCTCTCCTTTTTTTATAAAGTGCAACTTTTTAAAAGATATATTCACCCACCGTACAAACCTTCCAAAGTATGCAGTCACTGGCTCACAGTTTCATCACAGAGTTGTGTATACAAGCCCACGATCAATTTTAGAACATTCTCATTACTCCATAAAAGGAATAAAAATTAAAAAGAAACCCAAATCCTCCCAAATCCCTTACACCCCCCTATTATTGACCAATTGGTGTGGTACATTTGCTTCTGTTGATGAAAGAGTATTAAAATATTACTGTTAACTATAGTCCACAGTTTGTAATGGGTACATTTTTTTCTCGAGTACTCCCTCACCTTTTCACTTTTGTACACTGAGGAGGCCCTCCTCGAGTGCCCAACCTGGGCAGAGTCCAGATAGGTACGAGGGACAGAATAATAATGCTAGCTGAAGCTTACATAGCACTTGGGCCTAATGGGAACTGTTTTAGGTGCTTTACACATATTAGCTCATCTAATCCTCCTGGCAAACCCATTTAATAAGGAGGAAAATAAGGCACAGAGAGATTAGATAATTTTTCCAAATTCCAGGGCTATGAATTGAGCCCAGATGGTCTGATTCTCCCCACCCCTGCCCTCAACTCCAACCCTCTTTGTTTACTGCACCATCCCTTCTGAATCAAGATGTTTTCTCCTCCTTACCAGACAACTTATACTCTTACCCACTTTCCCCTTTCTGCATTATTTTTGTTTAAAATGGCAACTTTCCCTCCTCTGTTACACAAGTTATAATGAACTTAAAGGACAAAAAGTCACAGCTGGAGCAATAATGCTTTGAAGGGGCAGTGGTCTCATTGGCTTTGAAGGGGCAGTGACCTCATTGCCTTGGTCATAGCAGGAAGGTCTGGGGGTTATGGAAGAGTAATGTGTTTACACATTATCATTATATAATAATAATTGATGTTTCTCCATATTGACCTTCCCTCCTTTCAATAGTCAGGCCTCTGGGAAGGTCCTGGAGTCATTCCTTGGCCTTTGAGTATAGGAGTTTAAGTAAAATAAGGTTCTCTTTCTATCCTATACCAAACTAAGAAATGATTCTCCAGGCTGGAGAGAAGACAAGTGGCAGGAAGAAAGCAGGTCAGTCAAGACATTAGAGGGACCCTTTGCCCTGCCTCTTGGCCAGAGTATTCGGATTTGTGGCATCTAAGGGCAGAGAGACATGCTATATGGTGAGCCTGCAGTGAACATGGCCAAGGTAGCCCCATCCTATGCCCTAAGCTGGTCCAGAAGCAACCAAATTTAAAAGAATTTTTGGGCCTGAAAGTGCTGTGGACCATACTGAGTGTGAATATATGGGCTGGAGAAGAACGGCAGGGTGATAATGTCTAAACGGAGGCCCTCATGGACAGATGCCACCAAGAGCCAGGTGGCTCAGTGCTCCCCTGGACCTTGGCATTGACAAAACCTAGAACGGATGCATTTCTAGGAAAGGCACTGAAACAATTCTAGGAAACTAGTAGATGACAGTGACTGAGATTTCGTTTCCAACATCCTGTGGAATAGGCTGCCGTCATTCCCATCTCACTTCCCTATTCGTAAACCTGCATCTCCCTCATCTCCCAAATAAACTATTAGGTTAAATGTTATAAAATTGCATACATTCGACCTTTCTGGCTTATAAAAATGTCAATTTCACATAGTTCAACTTAGTATTTATACTCGAATATTGTCTCAGGGTCTGCTTCTGGATGACTCCCTCTAAGACAGTTATCTACATACCCTATCCAAAGACTATCCTCTTGAGTTGCCACGCAGCCACTCCTGGGAGAGTCAAGAGGAAGAAAGAAACGAAATCCTGAGGACCTGCTATCTACAGAGGACTACTCTATCTCTACCCAGTTCCATGAGCCAGTGGATCTCAGAAAAGATGGGGTAGAAAAATACATAGGCTGCTTCAGGAATGAGCACATTCAGGGTTCTTGAGAGAAAAAGAATCAACAGGAGATTATATGTACATACTGATTGTAGGAATTGGCTCAGGCAACTGAGAGGATTGGTAGGTCTGAATTCGGTAGAGTAGGCTGCAAATTAGAGACTTTGAATTTCCCAGGACTAGCTGCAAGTTAGAAATTCCAATGAAGGTGACAGAAGCTGGCTGTCTGGAGTAAAGATAGAAATTCTTTCTGACTGGTGAAATCCTCAGTTCTCTCTTTAAGATTTCTGGTTAGATAAGGAGACTTCTCTCCTTGCCGAAGGCAATCTCCTTTGTTAATTGTAGATTAAATCAACCACAGATGCAATCAACTGACTAATAATTCATATCCATCTACAAAATACCATCAACCAGGCCGGTGCTTGCTTGATCAAACAAATTTGACACCATAATCTAGCCGAGTTGACATATGAAATTAACCATCACAGTCCTCTCTGTGGTGGTTGGCACCCATACACATCTCCTTAAACCATATTTAACCTCTAAATAAAGGCAATAACATAGTCAGATGTACACACAACATAATTCAAATGCCCTACATACCATTGAAAACACACCAACCCTTTCCCCAGAAAAGGATGTAAACCCTTGGGGGTTATTAATTCTTATTCTTGATATCCTGTGACTTAAGCATTATAATATAAAGGCAATACAACTTATGTTATATAAGGTGATAAGACAGGGACGAAAACAAAGATATTTGCATTATGTATATATACAAACATACAACAAAACAAGGAAGAAATATTCATATCTATTACAGTCCATATTTCCAAAGCTAGTCACATGGTGGTACCTTGTATTACACTACACATTCCATATTCCCTGTACCCTCAACAAGACCCTCAGCTCATTGTGGTTCTACCAAAACTTTCATTTCTGCAGAGGCTGGGCCATTAGTAGCCCTGCCTATGTTGGGTTGCTGTAATTTTCCATTGACTTTAATCACAGGGTATAGTACTATTAAGAGATGCCTTAGAGGGCCGCCTGTATTCAAAGAATATACTTCTTTGCCTCCATTGAGTAGTAGCATTCTATCTCCCCTTGATAATCAGATCAATTTCCTTTATTTGCCTATTGATTCAGAGGCATGAGAGCCCAGAGTGTTTGGGTAACAGTCTTAACCTCCAGTCCAATGGAATCACTGTGTTTCCTGGTGTAATTACTCCTTTTTTGGAACTCCTCTAAAACCTCTAGACTAGTAGAGCATAATGTCTCAAGGAAAGGAGGCAACATTTTTTTCTAGTGAACCACTAGGGGTAATAGTGAGTGATATCATTCACATTTCTACCCCTTGGTTCCTGGACCCATGAATCCTGGCTATGGGAAAAACAGCACCATAGAGTAGATGCTGATTTAAAGCATATACAGACTCCTGGAGAACACTGCCCCAGCCCTATTAGGGATTTCCACCCAAATGGTACCATAATTGAGTGTTCAAAAGTCCATTCCACCATTTTTTTTTCAGTCTAGCTGCTTCGGGATGATGGGGAATGTGGTAAAATGAGTGAATTCCATGAGCATGTGCCCATTCCCTCACTTGGTTGGTGTGAAGCAGTATCCCTGATCAGAAGCAATGCTGTGTGGAACACCATAATAGTGGATGAGGCATTCTGTAAGTTCACAGTTGATAGTTTTAGCAAAAATATTATATGTGGGGAAGAAAACCCATATCCTGAATATGTGTCTATTCCAGTAAGAACACAACACTGAGCTTTCCATTATCAAAGTAGGTCAATGTAATCAATCTGCCACCAGGTAGCAGATTAATCACCTCAGTGAATGGTGCCTTATTGGGGACTGAGTTATGGTCTCTATTGCTGGCAGATTAGGCCCTCAGCAGTTGCTTTAGCCAGGTTGGCCTGGGTGAATGGAAGTCCATGTTACTGAGCCCATGCATAACTTTCATCCCTACCACCATAGCCACTTTGTTCATAAGCCCATATCCACAAAACAGGTTATATATCCGTTTAATAATTAAAACCCTCCTCTGCTGATTCACCCTCTGATAAGCATTCACATGGGGCATACTATCTTCGTGGTTTTTGCCCATTCAGAAAGATCCATCCACATACCGCTCCCCTAGATCTCTTTGTTACTGATTTTCTAATCATGTTCTTTCCAAATCCCTGACCATCTAGCCAAGCCATCGGCCTCAGCCCATGAATCAGCATACAGTGTCTCTCTAGTCATTTCTCCTTCCAAACAAAATGAATAACCAGGTGCACTGCTCAGAGTTTTGCCCAGTGGGAGGACTTCCCCTCACCATTGTCCTTTAGGATGTCCCAAGGAAGAGGTTGCTGTGCTGCAGCTGTCCACCTTCAGGTAGTACCTGTATATCAAGTAGAACCATTGTAAACTAGGCCCAAGTTTTTCTCCTTCAGTTAACTAATTGTAGGGAACTCCTCAAGTGGCTATAGCTGTGGGCTGGGAATGAGAAGATAATGTGGCAGGAGTGGAAGCCATGGACACTTGGGCTACTTCCTCATGTTAATTACTTGTACGGTCAGGGCCTGCTCTAGCCATGTCTTGTATATACCACTTTCATTTGATGATGGACTCATGCTGTGCATGCTCAATTGTATGGCTTGGTGAGACACACAATGCCCAGTTCATGATGGGCAACTCAGGTCTCATGGCAACTTGGCATCCATGGTTAAGCTTTTGGTCTCTACTAAGGCCCTGTAGCAGGCCAAAAAATATTTCCCCAAAGGACCCTAGTATAGAGAAGTATAGGATTTACTTCATCCTCTAGGGCAGCTAGTAAATAGCCAGGAACTGTCTGGAACAACTGTTTGGGGGTACTTCCATGGTGCACTTAATACATCAGCCTAGAATAGGTGGAAGGGCCGAGATCACAGCACAGAACTGTAAATAAATTCTTTAACACTATGGAGGCTGGTGGCCCTCCCCAACTGACACAACAGACTGACTCAAGTCTCTTCCTGATGGGAAACAGAAGCCCTCTCTACTATGAGCAAGGGAAGGAGAGATCAACCAAGCCCCAATAGTTTGGACTGCTGAATACCAGCTCCAAGCACAGATAATTCTATAAGCAAAAAAGAAATTAATTCAGAGATCTATCTTAGCCTTACCCCCTGTAGAGAGGAAGAAGGGCTGATGAGAAAAACAAAACAAAACAGAGGTTTATGGAGTTGGCTGAGCTCAGAATACTGGAAAAGGGTTCTGTACCAAGAAAAGGGTCACATAGAGCTGAATACCAACTCCAGCTCTTGATTTGTGAACCCAAGGGACTGAGGACTGGCTCTGAAAAGGATTTTTTCTTTTTTCTTTCTCCTTCTCCTTCTCCTTCTCCTCCTCCTCCTCCTCCTCTTCCCCCCTACCCTCCCCCTACCCTCTGCCTCCCCCTACCCCTCAGTAACACTAAGTGTGGATTTCTCAGCAGAAACCATGGAGGAAAGAAGGTAATGATAGAACAAATTTAAAATACTGGAAAAGAAAAACTGCCAACAAAGCTTTTTTTTTTTTTGGCATGGGAAGCAAACCTGGGTCTGGCATGGCAGGCAATACTCTGCCACTGAGCCACCATTTCCTGCCCCAACAAACCATTTTATATCCAGCAAAACTGTCCTTCAAAACTGAAGACTGGAAGAATAGATTAAAAAAACGAAGATTCATTTATATGTCTACTCACTTTAGACCCATGGGCAAAAATAGGTTAAAAGTGAAAGATTGGAAAAAGGTATTTCACACAAACAACAACCAGGAAAGAGCAGGGGTAGCTATACTAATATCAGGCAAATTACACTTTAAATATAAAACAATTTAAAAGACAAAGATATAATAAATAAAATAAAAGGGACAATTCATCAAGAAGACATAACAATCATAAATATTTATGTATTGAGCCAGAGTGTCCCAAAATACATGAGACACACATTTACAACTCTGAAGGGAGAAGTAGACACCTCTACGATAATTGTTGGAGACTTCAATATACCACTCTCATCAGTGGACAGAACATCTAGACAGAGCATCTAGATACAGCATCAATAAGGGAACAAAGATCATGAATAATATGAACTAGACTTAACACATATTTACAGAACATTGCAGCCAACAACAGCAGGATGCACATTTTTCTCAAGTGCTTATGAATCATTCTCCAGGATAGATCACATGTTGGGTAACAAATCAGATTTCAATAAAATTTGAAATATCAAAATTATACAAAACACTTTCTTAGATCATAATGGAATGAAGTTGGAAATCAATAATAGGTGGAAGTTTGGAAAATTCACAAACATATGGAGGCTAAATACCACACTCTTAAACAACAAGTAGGTCAAAGAATAAATTACAAGAGAAATCAGTAAATATCTTGAAGCAAATGAAAATGAGAACACAAAATATCAAAACTTATGGGATGCAGCATAGGCGGTGCTTAGAGGGAAATTTATTGCCCAAATACCAATATTAAAAAATTCAGACAGAACAAAAATCAAGGAATTAACTACTCAACTGGAGGAACTAGAAAAAGAACAGCAAACTAACCCCAAAGCAAACAAAATGAAAAACAATGATTACAGCAGAAATAAATTAAGGACATTATACAATAGAGAAAATCAACAAAACCAGAAGTTGGTTCTTTGAGAAAATCAATGTACCCTCAGCTAGGCTGACAAAAAAAAAAAAAAAGAGGATGAAAATAAATAAAATAAGAAACAAGAATGGGGACATTACCACTGACCTCACAGAAATAAAAGAAATAATGAGAGGATATTATGAGCAAGAAGAAATAGAAGATCTCAACAAACTAATGACAAGTAAAGAAATTGAATCAGTCATTAAGAAGCTCCCCAAAAAGAAAAGTCCAGGGCCAGATGGCTTCACATGTGAATTCTACCAAGCATTCAAGAAAGCATTAGTACCAATCCTGCTCAAACTCTTTAAAAAACTGAAGAAGAAGAAAGCTAGCTAACTCATTTATGAAGCCAATATCACCCTAATTCCAAAGCCAGACAAAGAGACTACAAGAAAAGAAAATTATGGCCCAATCTCTTTATGAATATAGATGCAAAAATCCTCAACAAAATACAAAATACATGGAAATCAAATCCAACAGCCCATTAAAAGAATTATGCACCATGACCAAGTAGGTTTTATTCCATGTTGGCATGGCTGGTCCAACACAAGACAATCAATTAATGTAACACACCATATCAACAAGTCAAAGTGGAAAAATCATGTGGTCATCTCAATTGATGCAGAAAGGCATTCACCAAAACTCAGCATCCTTTCTTGATGAAAACATTTCAAAAGGATAGGAATAAAAGGAATTTCCTCAACATGATAAAGGGCTTTATTAAAAATCCACAGTTAACATCATACTCAATGGGGAAAGACTGCAAGCATTCCCTCTAAGATCTGGAACAAGACAAGGATGCCCTCTGTCACCATAGTTATTCAACATCATGCTGGTTGTTCTAGCTAGAGCAATTAGGCAAGAAAAATAGATAAAAGGCATTCAAATTGAAAAGAAAGAAGTAAAGCTTTCACTATTTGCAGATGACATGATTCTATATGTAGAAAATCCTGGAAAATCAACAGCAAAGCTAGTAGAGATTTATGAGTACAGTAAAGTGCAGGATACAAGATGAATATGCAAAATTAGCAGTGTTTCTATACACTAGTAATATGCAATCTCCAGAAGAAATCAAGAAAAAAGTTTCATTTATAATAGCAACCAAAAGAATCAAATATTTAGGAATAGATTTAACCAAGAACATAAAAGACCTATACATAGAAAACTATTTAAAAATGCCAAAAGCAATCAAGGAAGACTGAAATAAATGGAAGGACATATCATATTCATGGATTAGAAGACTTAATATAGTTAAGATGTTAATTCTATCCAAATTGATTTATAGATTCAATGCAATACCAATTAAAATCACAACAACTTACTTTTCAGAAATAGAGAAAACAATAAATAAATTTATTTGGAAGGGCAGGGTATCCCAAATAGCTAAAAATATCTTTTTTAAAAATTTTTATTTATTTATTTAAAAAAATTAACAAACAAAAATATTATCATTCCATTCTACATATACAATCAGCAATTCTCAATATCATCACATAGTTGCATATTCATCATTTCTTAGAACATTTGCATCGATTTAGAAAAAGAAATAAAAAGACAACAGAAAAAGAAATAAAACGATAACAGGAAAAAAAAAAGATTATACATACCATACCCCTCACCCCTCGCTTTCAGCTAAAAATATCTTAATAAAGAAAAATGAAGTGGGAGGTCTCACATTACCTGACTTTAAAGCATACCATAAAGCTACAGTGGTCAAAACACCATGGTACTGGCATAAAGATAGATATACTGACTGTTTTAGTTTGCTAAGGCTGCCAAAGAAGGGCTGGCCTTAACAAACAAAAACACTGACCAATGGAATAGAATTGAGTGTACAGAAGTAGACCCTCTCATCTATGAACAACTGATTTTTGACAAGGTGACCAAGTCCATTTACTGGGACAAAAAAGCCTCTTCAACAAAAGGTGCTTAGAGAACTGGATCTCCACATCCAAAGGAATGAAAGAGGATCCCAACCTCTCACCTTACACAAAAATTAACTCAAATTGTATCAACGACTCAAACATTAGAATAAGACCATAAAACTTTTAGGAAAAAAATGTAGAGAACCATCTTAAAGATCTTCTGGTAGCAAGTAGTTTCCTAGACCTTACACCCAAAGCACTAGAAATGAAGAAATAAATGAATAAATGGGATCTCCTCAAAACTGAATACTTTTGCACATCAAAGGACTTTGTCAGAAAAATTAAGAGAAGCCTACACAATAAGAGACAATATTTGAGAACCACATATCAGATAAGGGTTCCATGTACAGAATATACAAAAAGATCCTACAATTCAAAAATAAAAAGATAAACAACCCAACTTAAAAATAGGCAAAAGACATGGATAGACTACTTCCAGAGGAAATACAAATCACTCGAAAGTATATGAAAAGATACTCAAATTCACTAGCTATTAGGGAAAGGTGATAAAGGTCCTTGAGGACTAGATTATGACATAGAGCTGAAAAATTGATATATACCTGAAGTGAGATAGTGAAGGTATATTGCTGGCCTTGCCAACTGAAATCAAACTATTTCTGGTGGTTTTTACTAACAGGTTGTACCAGTTTGAATCTGTTGTGTACCCCAGAAAAGCCATGCTCTTTAATCCTCATTCAATATTGCTGGTTGGGATCTTTTTTATTGTTTCCATGGAGATGTGACCCACCCAATTGTGGGTGGTAACTTTTGATTAGGTGGTTTCCATGGAAATGTGTCTCTACCCATTCAAGGTGGGGTTGCTTACTGGAGCCCTTTAAGAGGGAACCATTTTGGAAAAAGCTTAGAACTAACAGCACCCACACAACCAGAGATCTTTGGAGATGCAGAAGGAAAACACCCCTGAGAAAGCCTTATGAAATGAGGAAAGAAAGCTAGCAGACATCACCATGTGCCATTCCAGCTGAGAGAGAAATCTGAAACTTCATTGGCCCTTTCTTTGGAGTTAAGGTATCTTTCCCTGAAGCCTTAGTTTGGACATTTTTAGAGCCTTAGAACTATAAACTTGCAACTTAATAAATTCCCTTTTAAAAAGCTGCTCCATTTCTGGTATATTGCATTCTGGCAGCTTAAAAACTAAAACACAGATATTACAAAAAAAAAACATTTACTAGATCAATAGCTAAATATCAGCTACCAGGGGATGTACTGATTTACTCAAGCAATGATACCGCAGTAGAACAGCAGCTGCAACTGGAATCACTCTCTAGTTAAATTTATGATAGTCCTCTTCCATCCTCCAAGATCCACTTGTTTTCTGCATAGACCAAATAGGAGAGTTGAATGGAGATGTGGTGTGAATCAACCTTTTTTCCTTCAAATACTTCAAGTTCTTGATGGTAGCACTAATCTCAACAATGTCTTCAGGAATGTGATACTGCTTTTGGCTTACTATTATGCTAGGTAGAGGCAGTTCTAGTGGCTTCCACTTGGTCTTTCCTACAATAACAGCCCTCACTCCAGGCTAGGCAACCAGTGTGGGAATTCTGCCAATTATATCTATTACAATAATGCATTCCAGAACTGGAGAAATAACCACAGAACTGGTTCAGGGATCCACTGGATCCACTGTGAAACAGACCTGAGCTAAAACTCCATTGATCACCTGACTTCCACAAGCCCCTGCTCTGAGTAGTGGACCAAGTGACATTTTGGACCTCCTCGGATTAATGTCAATTTAGAGCATGTGTCTAAAAATCCCTAAAATATCTAATCATTTCATTTTCCCTAAGGCTCAATTGCTCTGATAAAAGGCTATAGGTCTTTTGGGGAAAGTTAGAAGAAAGATACACAGTATAAATTTTTGGCAGTATAGCAATCTTTTCCCAAAGAGAACGGATCTTCACTTAGGAGTTCTGGGTCTTTAAACATCATACCAGGTCAGTTCTGGCATTTTAAGTTCATTTATTGTAGACTACCTTTTGGTCCATACTTCAGGCAACCAACTGAACAAACTGTTAAAGCCCTTTCTAACCCTTCAAGCTACAACATTGAATCCAGAGTCTCTGCTTAGTGGGGCCATACCAATAAATTCAGTCTGATCCAACTTTGTGTTCCTTCTTCCATTATCCCACACCTTTAATACCCCCACATATTCTCCCTGATTTCTGTCTGTAAAAATTGGAAGAATCATACAATTCTTTTGGAGTGCAGTGCACCTCTTCAGGGGTTACACCTTGGACCTCTCCTTTTGGGATCTGTTGTGACTTCAGTCTAATTTTAAGTCTGGAAGAAAAGAGGGTGGTTGAGGTGAGTCATGAGCAGAATTAGCAGTGTCTTACAAGCCGATTGTCTCTGGGCATTCCATTACAGTTTCATCTGGTGAAATAGGGAAGCAAATAGCTAACGTTCTGACTGCTCCCAGAACAATACCAAAATCTCAAAATCTATATTAGTCAGGGTTCTTCAGAGAAACAGAACTGACAGGATACAGGATAAATATATACATTTACATACTGTATTTTGAGATAAAAATAAATATATTAAGAGATTTATTATAAGAATTGGCTTTCATGACCATGAGGACTGGTAAGTCCAAATTCCGTGGAGCAGGCCACAAGTGAAGACCTGATGAAGGTGACAAGAAATTCCCCAGGAGAAGCTGGCTATCTGGAGTAGAGATAGAAATTCTTCTTTCTCACTGCTAAACTCCTCAGTTCTCCCTTTAAGGCCCTTAACTGATTGGATAAGGAGACTCGTTTCCTTGCTGAAGGCAATCTTCTTCGTTGACTGTAGATTTAGATTCAGTCAGCTGACTAATTATTTGGATCCATCTGCAAAATACCCTTACAGTAACAATCAGGCTAGTGCTTACTTGGTCCCAAACAACTGGACACCATAGCCTGGCCAAGGTGACCCATGAACTTAACCAACCCAGGACATGCTCCACCCAGATCTCATATCACAGTGGGAAATGTGGCTGCAAAATGAGGAAACTGTGAGTGATAATGAAATGCTATAACTGGAAATGTGATGAAATGTTTAGAAACAGAAGCTCTGGGTGTGGTATTAATTCTGGAAAAGGAAACATCTGAAAGTGGTCAGGAAGGCGAAAGTGAAAACTCCAGAGGCTAATTTGGCCTGAACCTAGTCTCTCCCCTAGAGAACCCAATTTGCCAGAGGTAGAGGGCTCTGAGTATGTATGCAGGCTCAGGAATGCTTTGGCCAAATCAGAATTCAGTCATTACATTGCACTTTGACATCTCAGTTAGCCACCCAGCAAAATTAAACCACCTCACAAGCCAATTGGATTGGGCCTAAGGTAAATCAGAATACAGGGGTAAAGAGGACACTGTCTATATTTTTAAACTTCACTACTCTATGAGACCAAAGGAAAAGGGGGTTATTTTACCCAAAATCTAAATTTTCTGTAGCGCATAATCTAACTCAACATGTCTGGATAGATGATTTAAACAGTTCAAACACAGGGAGCCCAGAATAAGAATGTGGGCCTTTAATCCTATGTAGCTTAATGTAATGCCTGGATAATTCCAAGAGTATATTGAGCAAATAATTAAAAAGATTTGGCAAAGTCCCTTGAGGAATGGAAGAAAAAATATGGAACTACTAAGCTTTACCACCAGGGCAACCACTAATATTGTCTCAAACATTAGCGACTCCCAAGTCAATGGGCCAAGCCCTTGATCTTGAGGCTTGCTCTTGTGAAGCTGATGTATGTAGCAGAGAAGCTTAGCCTACCTATAGTTATGCTTAAGAGTTACTTCCAGGGGATCTTTTTTGTTGCTCAGATGTGGCCTCTCTCTCTCTAAGCCCAACTTGGCAAGTGAAATCATTACCCTCCCCTTTATGTGAGACATGGCATCCACGGGTGAAAATCTCCCTGGCAACATGGGATATGACTCCCAAGGAAAGCCTGGCCCTGGCACTATGGGATCGACAATACCTTCCTGACCAAAACGTATTACAAAAGAATTGTAAGAAATAAGGTATCAGTGGCTTAGAGAGCTCAAATAGAGTGGAAAAGCTGCTCTGGAGGCTACTCATATGCAATCTTCAACTACTTACCATGGTTTGCCAAACCTCAACCAAAACCATTCCCGCCAACCCTAAAGAACACCTAGGGCTTTATCTGAGATTCTACAAGAGTTCCATGCACTATGCTTACTTTCCAGAAACCTGCAACTTTCAGATGGGTTCGTAGGCCAGATAAGTCCTGAAGCCCAGTGGGCCCAGCCTCTCCAGAACATCAACTAATCCCATCCCCCTATCCCATATCATTAATAGCACTTTGATGTTAGAACATGAAAAAGTTAGAATGGGCATACCTCAAATACCCCTAAAGATTTGGAGAAAGATCAAAGGAGAAGGTAGAGTTACTATAACAGAGAAGATAGGATTTAACAAACAAGTATGATTGCTGAATCATTATGTTGCTATTTCTTTTGGTCTCCAGGGTCTTGAAGCAGCCAGAAGGAAAAACCTAAAATTGTGGAACTGTAACGCATACCAAACTCTGAAATCTGTTCTACAACTAATTGTTGTGATATGCTTTGAAATTTATTGCTTTTTTTGGTATATATGTTATTTTTCACAATTAAAAGTAAATAAATAAAATTTAAAAAATTAAACTACTTCCATAGTTCAGAGGGTGTGTGGACCACCCCTTTAAACAGGGGGCAGAAGCAGAATTTGGACTAGAAGCCAGGCCTGTTTCCACCTGAACAGGCATTTCTGCCTGTGACCTATGGTAGGAAATGCATTTTACCTGTAGCCCCATTGCATATATACACATACCTGATAGGAAAATTTTAGAAAATAATAATTACCTGAATCACCCACAATACACTCAGATATTCTCATTCTATTCTGTTTCATACTTTTTAAATGCTGAACATGACCCAATAACTGACATCCCAACCCCCTTCTGGGTGGCAAGCCACAGTTTGAAATACTTCCCTTGAGCATATCCAGAAATGAAGGGTATAGACAGTAGTTCTGGTCTTTTCCCCGAAAATGTGCCTTTTTTATCAGCCTCTGTATCCCACTCAAAGTCAGAATTCAGGGCTGCATGGATTGCTGGAATGCATCAGAGGAACCTCTAAAATTCTATAAGGTGAGGGCAGTTCCATTTGGTTTAGATAATGGGGTGTCCTGCCTCCTATTCCTGTGACTCAAATCAGGTATTGCCAACACCTTCACATCTTTTTTTTTTTTGGTCACATCCCCACACAACCTCTATGGTGTATTATTGTAGGAAATTTTCTCTAAATCAACTCATTTTTTACACTTACTCTAGCCTGTCTTATGGAGCAATTTTGCTAAAAGTCACAGGTTTGGTGTGCTGGCTATATATTCCCTAATGCAAAATAAAATAAAAACATAACTATGAAACAAGCTTATCCGTTTCATCCAGCCAGCAGTCTTCCCTACACAAGCTCCTTTCACAGAGCAGGAGGAGGGAGGGTTATGTCAGCTTCTGCACAACTTGAGCCCTCTCCTAGCCCCTAGAAAGACTTCACCTTTCTGTCTACCTCTCCAATGATTATCAGCATCACCATCATGGCTCACAGCATATAAACTCATTTAATCTTCACACCAACTCTTTGAAGTGTGACCATCACCCCATCTTTCACAGATGTGGAAATTCAGGCGTAGAAAGACCAGGGAGACTTGCCCAAAGTCTTACAGCCAGAAAGTGATGAAGCCATGTTTTGAATCCAGGCTGTCCAAAACCATGCCTCTGTGCCTCCAGTGCTTTACTGTCCCTTCTGAAGCTGACCCTTCCCCAATCTCAGCCCTAGTATTGTATCTTACAGGACAAGTTCTTGGACTGCCAAGCCACAGGAGTACTCTTCTGGTCTCAACAGTACCCTCCAATTGCCTGTTCAACCTTCACTTGGAGGTTAATCATAAACTCCTTGGAGCTGTTGCTTCTATCAGGCTGGGGGCTCCTTGAAGGGAAGGCTGTATCTTATTCCTTTGTGTTTCTCTGTATCTATCAGCCTGTCTCAGGCACTGGAGGCCTTCGGTAAGTGTCCATTGAACCCTCTATTTTTGCCTTGTTGTTTAACAAAGACCCAGAACTTTTTGTCAGTTATTTCACAGATTGGAAGTCCTGGGAATTGCCGGCAGGCGAATGGTGAGTTGGAGGTGTCAGAGTAAAAAAACATATCAACCTGTGGTCCACAGAACCTCGAGGAACCCACAGCTAGTATACAGGAGGTCTATGAACTTAGATGAAAACCAGATTACATCCTTACTTTCACTAACCTCTGAGGAAAATTCAGCATTTTCTTCTATTAGAATGTGGGCAACAAACCACAGTAATACTAGCAGGACCCATGATGTTGTCACCAATAAAACCCCTGATAGTTTCATTTCACATCACCCCTCAAAACAGAGATCTCAGTATATTATTGACCCTCATCACGTTCTTGAAATTCCAGTTATTTCCAGACTCATTGCTAGATCTTGTATTTAACATATTAATAAAGAAGTACATAGATAGTATACACTATATGACAATTAAAACAAATATTAATAACTATATTTCAATAGGACTGACATTCTTTGTAATCATATTTTTATTTCATGCATTTTAAAACATTATTTTGAGGTGGGACCAAAGGCATCACTATACTGGAAGGGAAGCCATGGCACCAAAAACGCAAGAATTGTACTGAGAAATGTGGTTTAGAGCAGGGCTTAAGATCCAGACAGTCCTGAGTTCAAACCTTAGTTCTGCCATTTATAAGCCAAATTGCCTAATCTCTAGCGGAGTCCAGTTCCCTCGCCTGTACAATGGTGACTACTACCCACCTCCTTAGATTAACATCTAGAACATGAATAAAGGTGATGCCCAAACCCAGCCTCAACTGTCTGGCGAGGCAAATAAAGACCAAGGATAGTGGAACCCTCAGCTGGGGCATGGTCCACCTTTCCCTGGGCTTCTGTTAGGTCATTTGCGCCCTTCGGCCTAGATAAGCTTAACTCGCTGAAGTGGGGCAGAAAGGCTGACCTTAGATCAATTCTAGATACTCTCCTATTTCTGAGCCCAGAAGCTGCACCCCCACTCCCAAAAGACTGGCGCAATCAGAGAGGCCCCCAGAAGAGGCCTGACCTGTCACTATATTAAGCTTTGATAGACATTTCCATATTTGTCCACTGGGTGGGGCTGGTTTACACTCAATCTGTCAGCCTAACCAGAGCAAAGCCAGAACCTAACTCAGTTTTTGGAGCCACACACTCAAGAAATTCACAAACCTATCAGATCCAATACCTCCCTACCCCACTTTCTTTTTTTCCCCCAAACTGAGTCTGATATACAGAAAAGTGACCCCTCACCCCCACCCTTGTGCCTCTTTCCACTCACTACCACTCCATGAATATGGAACTTTCCTGACTTCTAACATCATAGGTTAGTTTTTGCCTGTGTTTATGTTTTATTTAAATAGTGTAACATAGACTATATTCCCTCGTGTGTGGTTCCTTTTGTTTAACATAAGGTTTGTGAGATTATGTGAGGTTGTAGTTCATTCATTTTCATTGCTGTGTAGAGTCCATGGGATGAATATACAATAATTTATTTGTCCATACAGCTGTCAATTCAGCATTTGTGTGGTTTCCACTTTAGGGTTTGTTTTGTAGTTGCTTCATGGATGATGGGATAAAGGGAGGGAGCACCTGGGCTTTCTTTTTTTGTTTTTTTTTTTTTTTTCATGGGCAGGCACTGGGAATCAAACCCAGGTCCTCTGGTATGGCAGGAGAGCACTCTGCCTGCTGAGCCACCATGGCCCACCCCACCTGGGCTTTCTTGTCAGCTTACTCAGATATGCAGCAAAAAAGGAAAAAGGGAGTGATGGAGCTTGCATGCTGTCAGTGGTCAAACATTGGAAGTGGAGTCAGACTCTTTATTACACGTCTATTACAGGTAGTACTGCTATGGATATTCTTGGACAAGCCTTCTGGCAGTTACTGTATTATATAGTCAACTTTAGTAAATACTGCCAGTTTTCCAGAGATTGTACCAAACTAAACTCCCTCCAGCAACATTTTTTTTTGTTTGATTATCCAATCTGCAGTTGAGGGACATTTTTTCCATTTTTTGGTGATTACAAATAAACTGTTATAAACATTCACACGCAGGTGTTCATATGAACATAGGTTTTAATTTCAAATAAGTCAATATCTAGGAATGGAATAGCTAGGTTGTATGGTAAGTGCATGCTTACTTTTTAAAAGAAACCAGCCAGACCGTTTTCCAAAATTGGCAACACCATTTTTCATTTCCACTGGCAAAGTGGGTAAATTCCAATTGCTTAGCACCCTCCTTAGTACTTGATATAGTCAGTCTGTTTACTTTTAGCCATCCTAATAGATATGAAGTGATACATCATTCGGTTTTAATTTGCATTTCCCACAAAACTAATACTGTTCATCATATTTTCATGTGCTTATTTTTCATATATCATCTTTAGTGAAGTGTCTTTTCAAATCTTTCATCCATTTTTTTTTAATTGGGCTGTGTGTTTTCTTACTATTGAATTTTAAGAGTTCTTTATATATCCTGGATACAAGTTCTTTCTCAGATATATGATTTGCAAATATTTCCTCCCAGTTTGTGACTTTTTTTTTCATTGCCTTAACAGTGTCTTTTGAAGAGCAGAAATTCTTTTTTTTACATTTTATTTATTTATTTATTTATTAAACATAACAACATATAAACACGAACATTCTTACCATATGACCATTCCATTCTTGGTATATAATCAATAATTCACAATATCATCACATAGTTGTATATTCATCACCATGATCATTTCTTAGAATATTTGCATCAATTCATAAAAAGAAATAAAAAGAAAAAAACTCATTCATACCATACTCCTTTTCCCTCCCTCTCATTGATTGCTAGTATTTCCATCTACCCAATATATATTAGCCTCTGTTTCCTTTCTATACCCCTTACCACTTCCTTTCATTGATCACTAGCATTTCAATCTACTAAATTTATTTTAACATTTGTTTCCATTATTTATTTATTTTTAATCCATATGTTTTACTCATCTGTCCATACCGTAGATAAAAGGAGCATCAGACACAAGGTTTTCACAATCACACGGTCACATTGCGAAAGCTGTATCATTATACAATCATCTTCAAGAAACATGGCTACTGGAACACAGCTCTACATTTTCAGGCACTTTCCTCCAGCCTCTCCAATATACCCTAACTAAAAAGGTGATATCTATATAATGCGTAAGAATAACCTCCAGGATAACCTCTCGACTCTGTTTGAAATCTCTCATCCATTGACATTTTATTTTGTTTTATTTCTCTCTTCTCCCTTTTGGTCTAGAAAGTTTTCTCATTTCCTTGATGCTGAGTCCCAGTTTATTCTAGGATTTCTGCCCCACTTTAGAGCAGAAATTCTTAATTTTGATAAAGTCCAAATAATTTTATTTTATGGATTGTGCTTTTGGTGTTTTATTTAAGAAATATTTTCTTACCCCAAGGTTATGAAGTTTTCTCCTAGAAGTTTTATAATTTTACATTTAGTCCCATGATCAATGAGCCCATATTAGCAAACTTCAGAAAGGGGTTCTGATTACATACATTTTGAAATAATTCATAACTTCTGTCCAATAAACATTGAAAATATATATGGAAGGTCATAGTTTCTGTACTGAGAATCAAATGTTAAGAATTTCTGCTAATTCAGAGTTTAACTTTTAGAATAAATGACATGAAGTTCTGGGGATGATGGGGGCTGTTTTCCTTTCTGTACACTCCCTTTATAGATGTGCCTTCTACAGTGTATATTTAGTAGACTATAAGCATGCTTTTCCCATCTTCAAATAATTCCACACAGTCTTGGCTTTGTTTCCCTACCCCTCAGTGGATCATTGATCTCTCAATGAATTAAGAGTTGGGAGGGAGGTTTACTATAACATGACAAGCAAGTCCTAATTGGCATAGCAAATATATGAAGAGTGTACTTTGCAATTAGGATAATTTTAATTAATAACTTTTAATAATTGTCCACCTCTGTCCAGAATCCATATGAACCAATTGAAGGGTTATTCCTCTCTTATGAAACAGAGTACCTGGGATATCTCTTTAATTTTACCAGTATTGTTTTCTATCCGCCTTGAGCCAGTTATGAGTTCATGAGTCATTTATTTTCCTTTATGGAGGCAAGAGATGATCCTCAGTTTGTGGAGCCCTTATAGCCATCCCTAGTAGCATTAGACCATTAAACTTTATTCTAGAATCCTAAGAAGATTTACAATAAGGCCTCTCAAGTTCAAAAATTCCAGTTCCAACATTTAAAGGTAGAACAGGAGCATAAAACTAAGTGTTCCTAAAGGTGAGAAGTTCTCTACATCCCAAAGCAGCTGAACAACATTCAGGCTTTGTCAGGTAGGATCCATGTCATAGGTATTGACAGGATGGGGGAAATTTTTATAGGACTTGCACATTGTGTCCCAAAGTTGGCATATGTAGCAATAAGAAAACTGTAAGGAAGATGCTAAAGCCAGATATATAGAAGCTATTGTGTGGTCATGCATCACCACCAAAAGACACTGAAGGAGAGAGACATGGTGGGAAGGGGTGGGGAAGGAGGACCTTCTTGGTAGACAGCAGTAAACTTCAGTGGTAAGCAAGGTGAGGACTTAAGGATCTTACAGTATTAGCTCAGCAGTCTCCCATTTCACATACTAGCCCTGAGGTTATTAATCCAGCATCTCTGCACAGTGCTATGAAACTTCTTTGTGGTCTTCATTCAGTTTGTCTTGAATGCCATACAGTAACACTTTCTAGGCTAAAGTAGCCACAAGGCTTTGGTGGTCTTTACGAATTGTATCCAGGCTCATAGTATTTGATGTGATTGTGGCTTGTCATTCTTGTATCCCCAAGGATGGTCTAGCACCCCATGCAGTTATTGGGAGGGCCAAGAGAACATCATAGGGTCCTTTCCATCTGGGCGTCATTCTTGGAATTCCTTTTCATAGGACCTGTATCCCACTGGAACAAGTGTGTGTTAGATGGAATCTAGGGTGACTTGGCCAGCCTGGGCTGCGAGGACACAAATGAGTACTTGCCAATAAGAAAGCAACATACAAATAAGAAACCTCTCAGAATTGGAGAGGGACAAACAGAACAGTTTCCTTTATGATCTTACCTGAAGCCACAAAGCCTATCTGAAAACAAAACAAACAAAAAAAATACACAGCCCAGAGACAACAGAAACCCCCTCACCAGCAGTGAGGCACAAGGGAGGAGGACTCCCAAGTAAGACATTAAAGGATCTCACCAGGTATGCACTTGGATTACACTTCCCTTCATATTGGAGGCTTATCAGCCAGAAGCCAGAGACCGGAACACTCCAATTCCTTCCACATTGAAATTTGATACCTGGATACAAATTAAGACCCCTCTCCACAACTGCCTTGTGTGGTAACTGCAAGAAGAGAGGCCTTTGGTCATTTAAGGAGAGAAGATGAGACCTCATCTCATTCAGTAGGAGACAGAAATAGGGACCTTATAATAACAAACTTCACAAGAACTATTTGAAAGAGGGTAATGAAAAGAAAATTTGATAAGAGACTTTATATTAGTAACATGAAATTTACTAACAATGTTTAGTAAAATATTAGAGAGCTATGAAAGGGTCACAATGTTTGTAAATTCAGAGTTTAAAATTTAGAATATGTGACCTGAAACTATGGATTGTGGAGGCTGATTTCCACTTGAGGATAGAGTCATGGAGGATGACTTCTACTCCCAACCTCCTCCTGCCTCTACACACATTCCGTGGAACACTTACAGGTCCCAGAACAGACCCTTCAAGTCACCCCCTATCCCTTCTGCCTCTTAGTTGGAGCAACCAGCAGAAGATTAAAAGAGTAAGGCCTCACAGCTGAGGAGAGAGTGCATGGAGCTGGTAGTCTCGAAGCCCCTCTGCTGGTCCCAATTCTGAAATTGACTTGTTCTAGGATAAAGGCAAGTCCCCTCTCCCCTCTAGGCCTCACGACCTCTATAAAATTAGAGTTGGTCCAACTCCAGGGACCTATCAGAAAAATGTGAAGGATCAGAAAGCTAAAGGAGGTAGTAATTTTGGAAAAGGTGAAGAGAAAGCAGCAAATGCAGTCCTTACCCTGATCTCCTGGTAATAATAGTATTGGGGAAGGTGACTCACTCTGCTCCCCCCCCCCACACCTGCTGCCAGAATTGTTCATCATTCCTGGTCCACCACTCCCATTTTCTCCCTGACCTCCTTGGAAAGAGAATTTCTGATAATTCATGGGTGGATTGCCTTAGTCATCAACTCAATCAGGGCTATTGCCTAGAGCAAAAAGAGTCATGTGGGTGATTTATTTGTACCTTATGAACGAATTCTCTTGTTTGAAAGTTGTAAGAGTCCTGACACACCTTTGTAGACACATAACTAGCAATTTTCCTGAGCCTTGACTCTACCAAAGCCCATGGTACAGCCTTCTGAATACTTTGTATTGATCAAATAGTCTATCTTCCACATTCTAACTGCAGTGGCCCTCTTGTCAACCCTCATCTCCACTTCTTCTCTACCTTCAAATCACCCATTCTTAAACCCTACTCAATTCCATTCTCCACCAGAAGATTTGCTCTGTCCCTTCTCTAATTCTCTAATTCTTCCAACATCAGATGCCTTGGTATTCTTCTTCTTTTATTTACCCTCAACTGGCTGTCAATAAACATTTGACCATGGTGATCTCATTTAGACCATTATTATATACAAATCTGGGCCATCTCTTGTATTACTCACCTATTTGTTACTTACTGTACATTATTGAAATAGCAGATATTGTACCTTATAATTTAACTCTACTTTCTAATACTTTCTATTTTCAGAGGTTACTAGAGAAGAGAGTTTACATCCTGGCTTGAATATCTCCAGCATGCTGTATTCCTGACAAGGAACCCCAAGAATCCCCTCATTAGTCCCAGAAGTCATCAGTCTTTGTCGTGAATTAGAGATAAGAAAATGAACTTAGATCTTAACTGGCATGTAGGGTGAATGTGCCTCTCTAAACCTCATACCCTCAGACCATCCTAGAATTAAAAATATAAGAAGGCTTAGGTAGAACATGTGCCTCAGAACAATTCTTTTTGGTTCCCCCAGAAGCTGCCTTCTCAGGATGAACTTGATCCAACGTTTCTTACCTGAAATAATATGCAATGTAGGCATCCTTTGACCTATTTCACTGTGTTTAGAGTTTATGACTACAACTTTTGCTTTTCCCTGTTGAATTTATACAAACTCTACTGTGCATATAGTTTTTTATGGGGAAGATTGAAGGGTAGATGGTAGCTAAAAGGCAATTCAATTTTCTGACACTGCCCAAAGTTGGCAAACAACCATCATAAAGTCCTGGGTGGGAAGTGCTGGGGCTCTTCCATGTGGGTGAGAGTGTCCAAGCAGAGGTTGGCTGACTAGCTATCAGAGAGGTCAGCAGGTGTTTTATAGTCCTTCCAACTCATATGGGTGGGGAGAAACAAAGTGACAGGTCCAAAGTCCTAGAGCTCTCATTTTGGCAGTTGGTCAAATCCTGTCTTAAAGAATTCTTGTGTCGATACCTTGTTTTCTTAATTAAGCTTTAGCTTCCCCAGATATACAGAGCACTGCCTTTCTTCTCTTAAACAGTATCCAGCCTAGGGCTTAACATTTAAGAGGTGATCAATAATGACCAAATGCTTTCATTATTTTGATGGCACGCTTTAAAGTTACTGCTAGAAATAAAGTTTCAGGGATATGGGGTTATGATTAAGACATAGTCCCTACTTAAAAGAATCCCATGAAAGAAACCCATGACATCAGAATTATGAAAGACTGAGTTATAATAAAGGTTATAAAAAAGGTATGGGTCTTGAAAGAATGATGGAAGTTCAAGCAAGGAAATTACACATCTCAGCAGGAGAGAGGGATTGAGGAAAATCTGGAAGAAGAAATCCTTTGGAGCTGGGACTCAAAGGATGAATAAGGTTTTACCAGGTAAAAAATGAACACCTAAAAACTTAGATAAGTATGGCCTTCCAGCCAACAACAGCAAAATACAAATCTTTGCAAATGCATATGTAGCATTCTCCAAGCAAAACCCGTGTTAGGCCATAAAACAAGTCTCAATAAATATAAAGGATTTAAATCATACGAAGTATGTCCTTCCACAAGAATAGAATGATGTTAGGAATCACCAACAGAAGGAAATTTGGGAAATGCACAAAAATGTGGAAATTAAACAACATACTCCTAAACAACCAATGAGTCAAAAAAGAAATTACAAGTAAAATTAGAAAATACTTTGAGAAAAAACAAAAGTTGGTTCTCAGAAAAGATCAACAAAATCGACAAACCTTTAGCTAGAGGGAAAGGAAAAAGAGAAAACTCAAATTACTAAAGTCAGAAATGAAAAAGGGGGAATAATTACACAACAAAAAGGATTATGAGAAAAACTCTGAACAATTGTATACCACAAATTAGAGGATTTAGAGCTAATGGACAAATTTCTAAAGAGATACAAACTACTAAAACTGCCTCAGGAAGAAAAAAACCAGAAAATCTAAATAAACCTATAACAAATAAGGGATTGAATTATTTGTTATGCCAAAAAACAAATAAACAAACAAAAAGAAATAGTGCTTGTGTCAGTTTGAAACTATTATGTACCCTAGAAAAGCCATGTTTTAATCCTGATCCAATCTTGTGGGGACAGCTGTTTCTTTTCATCCTGATTCCAATATTGCAGGGTGGAAACTGTTGATTAGATTATCTCCACAGAGATGTGACACACCCCGATGTGGGTATGACCTTTTGATTCAATGGAGATGTGACTCCACCCATTCCAGGTGGGTCTTATTTTGTTTACTAGAATCTTTTAAAGGGGAAACGTTTTGGAGAGAGTTCAGAGCTGACACGGATGCAGATGTCTGGAGAACAGTTGCTTCAAAGCTGACAGAGACGCAGATGTTTGAGGATGACTGGAGTGCTGACAAGGAGAGCAGATACCTGGTCATGAGCAGAGCCCAGCAGATGCCTGTCACATGCCTTCCCATATGACAGAGGTGTTCCAGATGGCATCAGCCTTTTTTGAGTGAGGTTAACCTCTTCTTGGTGTCTTAGTATGGACCTTTTCACAGGCTTAGAACTGTAAAGTTGTAACTTATTAAATTCCCTTTTTAAAAGCTATTCCATTTCTGGTATATTGCATTCTGGTAGTTTTAGCAAACTAATACGGTGCCGTATTGAAGGTGAATATGACTGAAAGGGGTTCTTTAGAAACATGTACCTCACTGATTAGTACAACAAATATAAGTTCTTGCATGAACTACTTCAAAGTATGACACTTGTACAAAGAGTTAATAATAGAAGGGTATATGGGAATAACTACTTACTACATGCTATAATCTGTATTTAACAGGAATACATCACTACTACCACAATAATATTAAAATATTAAGGAGAAATAATTGGCGGAAGGGACAAGAGTTAAGGAGAGTTTGGGATTTTCTTTTTGGTGTGGGTGTGTCTATCTGTTATTTTTCTCTTTGGAGCAATGAAAATTGTCTAAAATTGAGAGTGATGATTGTACAACTAAGTGAGGACATTGTGAAACATTGATTGTTTATTTTGGATAGAATATGTACTATCTGAATATGTCTCAACAAAATCTGCACATTCAAAATAAATAAACAAAAATATTCAAGTGCTAGAGAAAATGTGGAGAGAGAGAGGTACACCTATTCAGTGTTGGTAGGATAGCAGAATGGGGCAGACCCTCTGGAGGATAAGGCAGCGGATCCACAGGAGGCTAAATATAGGGTCACCACATAATTAGACAATTCCATTACTGGGAATATACTCAAAAGAACTAAAAGCAGGGACTCAAATAGACATTTTCACACTGATGTTTATGGTGACAATAATGATACTCAGTGGATAGAGATGGTTGAAGGGTACATTGACTGAGAAGCAGAAGGGCAAAATGTGGTGTAAACAAATGATGGAATATTTTGCGGCTACAGAAAGGAACAAAGTCCCAAGGCATGCAACAAAATGAGGGCATTGAATGAACTCTGAGGACATTATGTTAAGCAAAGTAAGCCAGAAACAAAGGACAAATACTGTATGGTTTCTTTTAGAAAATACTTATAAGAAAATTGGGGCCTAGATTGTAAGGTCTTATAGCAGTCACATTTACTCCTGAGCTTTTAGTGTTATTTCTAAATGCTGAGATGCTGTGCTATATGTGTATAACCTGGTATTTTCCTGGAACCCTGAGTACCTCTGTGACAACTAAGACTCAGAGCTTGAGCTCTGCAGGTCTGAAAGTCCACATTCCTACATGCTGCAACTACTAAAGAAGCCAACAAAGAGATCATATTTCAATTACAAATAAGAACGAAGCCAACCTGGTAGAGATTAAGGTAAATCAGATTATAGGGTAAAGGATAATATTGTCTGTATTTTAGAACTTCACCTACTGTATGAGACCAAAGGAAGAGAGCTTTATGTTGTCCAAAACCTAAATTTTCTGTGGCATACAATCTGGCCAGTTCAGTTAAACAATTTAGGAGCCTAGAATTGGGAACAAGTTCTTGCAATTCTGTATGGCTTAATGTAATACCCAGATACATTCCAGAGTCTGCTGGGCAGACAATTTAAAAGTATTGGCAATGTTTTGCAGCTGGAACACGGGTGTCATGAAAACCATCTCTATACCTTAAGCCAAAATGGGAAAGGAAAAGTCTGTTATCACCATTGTCACTACTGGACATGTAGATTTGGGCAAGTCCACCACTACTGGCCACCTTATCTACAAATATAGTGAAACCGACAAAAGTAACAACAAGAAATTTGAGAAGGAAGGTGCTGAAATCAGAAAGGAGTCCTTCAAGTATGCTTGGGTCTTCGATAAACTAAAAGCTGACCGTGAGTGTGGTATTAGCATTGATATCTCCCTATGGAAATTTGAGACCAGCAAGTATTATATGATCATCATTGATGACCCTGGGCACAGAGGCTTTATTAAAAACATGATTACAGGCACATCTCAGTCTGACTGTGCTGTACTGATTGTTTTCTGGTGTTGGTGAATTTGAAGCTGGTATCTCCAAGAATGGGCAGACCTGCGAGCTTGCCTTTTAGCTTACACGCTGGCTGTGAAACAGCTAATAGTTGCATTAACAAAATGGATTCCACCGAGCCACCCTACAGCCAGAAGAGATATGTGGAAATCGTTAAGGAAGTCAGCGCCGACATTAAGAAAATTAGCTACAGGTGGGAAGAAGGGGCGTGATCACCCGGCCGTGTGCAGGAAGGAAACCAACTTGCAAAATAACCATATCAAGATAATCAAATATCCCAAACACAACAGAAAATCACAAAGCACAAGAAGATCCAAGCAGAAATGGCCCAGCCAAACAACCAAATCGAAATTCCAGAGTGGATACAGAATATGGAACAACTATTCAAGGATATTTATAAAGAAATAGGGGATATCAGGAAGACACTAGAAAAGCATAAAGGAGAATCAGGAGGTTAAATAGAAAAATAGCAGATTTCACAGAAATGAAAGATATAGTAGACCAAATTAAAAATATACTGGAGATACACAATAGCAGATTCAAAGAAGCTGAAGGAAGAATAAATGAGCTAGAAGATAGAACAACTGAACTAGAGCACACAAAAGGACAAATGGCAAGAAAGATGGAAAAAATGCAACTGGATCTTAGGGAAATGATGGATAACCAGAGGCACACAAATATGAAGATCATTGGTTCCCAGAAGAAGAAGAGAAGAGTAAAGGGTTGGGAAAGTTAGTTGAAGATATAATCAGAGAAAAATTGTTAGCCCTTATAAAAAACATGAATATGCAAGCCAAAGAGGGCCAGAGAACCCTAAATGGAGCAAATCTGAATAGGCCTGCTCCAAGACACATACTAATCAGACTGAAGAGAAATAGAAAGTCCTGAAAGCAGTAGAAGAGCAACATACTACATACGAGGGAAAACACATAAGACTGACTTCAGACTACTCAACAGGCACCACAGAAGCAAGAAGGCAGTGTTATGATATATTTAAGATCCTGAATGAGAAAGGCTTTCAACCACGAATTCTTTATCCAGCCAAGTTATCCTTCAAAATTGAGGGAGAGATTAAAGTCTTCAAAGACAAAGAAAAGTGAGAGAATCAGTCAACAAGAGACTAGCCCTACAAGAAATATTAAAGGGAGCCCTGTCAGCTGATAAAAAAAAAAACAGGAAACAGAGGTCTGGAAGAGAGCAAGGAATTGAAGGATATGAGTAATGGTAATTTAAAGGGAAAAAAGAGAGAGAAGGAAAATAATACATAGATCTGACAAATTAAAACTAAAGGACAAGGTGGTAGAGTCAAAAACCACTTTAACAATAATTACTTTGAATGTTAATGGACTAAATTCCCCAATAAAAGATACAGACTGGCAGAATGGATTAAAAAAACATAATTTATCTATATGCTTTTTACAAGAGAGGCATCTTAGACTCAAGGACACAGTTAGATTGAAAGTGAAAGGATGGAAAAAGATCTATGCAAGCTGTAACCAAAAGTAAGCAGGAGTAGCCATATGAATATCAGACAAAATAGACTTTAAATGCAAAGACATCATAAGAGACAACGAAGGACAACGACATACTAATAAAAAGGACTATTCACTGGGAATAAATAACAATTGTAAATGTGTATGCTCCTAACCAAGGAGCTCCAAAGTTCATGAGGCACATATTGGAAAAACTGAAGGGAGCTAAAGACATATCAACAGTAAGAGTGGGAGACTTCAATACACCACTCTCCACCATAGATAGAACAACCATACAGAGGATCAACAAGGATACAGAGAAACTAAACAATGGGATAAATGAATTAGATCTAATAGATATATAGATATAGATTATTACACTTCAAAACTCCAGGATATACATTCTTCTCTAGCACACATGGAACGTTCTTGTGGTAGTTAGATTCAGTTGTCAACTTGGCCAGATGAGCATACCTAGTTTTGTTGCTGCGGACATGACCCAGTGGTACGTGAACCTCATCTGTTGCTGATTTACATCTGCAGTCGGCTAAGAGGTGTGCCTGCTGTAATTAATGATATTTGATTTAATTGGCAGGTGCTTAAAAGAGAGAGCTCAATGTAGCACAGCCTAAGCCACTCAGCATTCCTCATCTCAGCACTTGCAGCTTAGCCCAGGCCTTTGGAGATGCAGAAAGAAGTCACCCTGGGGAAAGTTGTTGGAACCCAGGGGCCTGGAGAGAAGACCAGCAGAGACCATCCTGTGCCTTCCACATAAGAAAGAACCTCAGTGGAAAGTTAGCTGCCTTTCCTCTGAAGAACTAACAAAATAAATCCCCTTTTATTAAAAGCCAATCCGTCTCTGGTGTGTTGCATTCTGGTAGCTAGCAAACTAGAACAGTTCTCCAGGATAAATCATTTGCTAGGACACAAACTGTGTATTTATAAGTTTAATAAGATTGAAATTATCCAAAGCACTTTCTCTGATCACAATGGAATAAAGTTGGAAATTAATAATCACCAAAGAACCAGAGCTTTCACGAATACATGGAGATTAAACAATCAGTGGGTCAAGGAAGAAATTGCTAGAGAAATCCTTAAGTATCTGGAACAAATGATAATGAGAACACAACATATCAAAACTTATGGGATGCAGCAAAGGCAGTGTGAGAGGGAAATTATTACCCTAAATGCCTGTATTAAAAACCAAGAGTGAGGGCACACAGGTGGTTCAGTGGTAGAATGCTCGCCTTCCATGTGGGAGACCCGGGTTCAATTCCCTGACCATGCACCCTAAAAAAAAAAAAAATACAAAAACAAGCATGAGGAAAACTTGAGGATTTAACTGCTCAACTGGAGAAAATAGAGAAAGAACAGCAAACTAATCCCAAAGCAAATAAATGAAGAGAAATAATAAGGACAAAAGCAGAAATAAACTGAGAACAATAAAACAACAGAAAGAATCAACAAAACTAAAAGTTGGTTCTTTGAGAAAATCAATAAAATTGATGGTCCCCTAGCTAGACTAATGAAGAAAAAAAGAGAACAGATACAACTAAACAAAATCAGAAATGAGAGGGAGGTCATTACCACAGATCATGAAGAAATTTTTTAAATCATGAGAGAATATTATGAACAATTATATGCCAACCAAGTAGACAACTTAGATGAAATGAACAAATTCCTAGAAACACATGAATTACCTATAATGACTCAAGAGAAATAGAAGATCTCAACTAAACAATTATAAGTAAAGAGATCTAATCAGTCATAAAAAAATCTTCCCATAAAAAAAAAAGCCCAGGGCCAGATGACTGCACAGAAGAATTTTATCAAACATTTAAAAGAGAATTAACACCAATCCTGCTCAAACTCTTCAAAAAAAAAATTGAGGAAAAAGAAACACTACCTAACTCATTTTATGAAGCTAAAATCACACTAAAATCAAAATCGGATAAAGATGATACAAGAAAAGAAAACTACAGAACAATCTCCCTAATGAACATAGATGTGAAAATTCTTAACAAAATACTAGCAAATCACCAACACCACATTAAAAGAAATATACAGCATGGCCAAATGGGATTCATACCAGGAATGCAAGGTTGTTCAGCATAAGAAAATCAATCAGTGTAATACAGCACATTAACAAATCAAAAGGGAAAAATCACAGGATTGTATCGATTAATGCTGAAAAAGCCTTCAACAAAATCCAGAATCCTTTCCTGATAAAAACACTTCAAAAGTTAGGAATTGAAAGAAACTTTCTCAATATCATAAAGGGCATATATGAAAAACCCATAGCCAGAATCACATTTAATGGTGAGAAATTGATAGCATTCCCCCCCTAAGGTCGGGGATGAAACAAGGATGCCCACTGTCACCATTATTATTCAACATTGTATTAGAAGTACTAGTTGGAGTGATTAGACAGGAGAAAGAAATAAAAAGCATTCAAATAAGAAAAGAAGAAATAAAACTTTCATTATTTGCAGATGACATGATCCTATACTTAGGAAACACTGAGGAATCTATAGCAAAACTACTTGAACTAATAAACAAATTCAGCAAAATGGCAGGATGCAAGATTAATTTACGAAAATCAGTAATATTTCTATACACAAGCAATGACTACCTGAAGTGACAACTAAGGAAAAAAATTCATTCAGAATAGCAACCAGAAGAATCAGGTATCTAGGAATAAGGCTAATCAGGGATGTTAAGGACTTACACACAGCAAATTACAAAAAAAGAAAAAAGAAAAAAATTGTTTAAAAAAAATTAAAAATGACCTAAATTGATGGAAACATATTCCATGCTCATGGATAGGATGGTTGAATACCATCAAGATGTCAATTCTACCCAAACTGATCTACAGATTCAAGGCAATACCAATCAAAATTCCAACAATCTGCTTAAAGACTTGGAAAAGTTGGTTATCAAATTTAAATGGAAGGGAAAGAGACCCTTGTGATCATCAATTTCATGTGTCAACTTGGTCAGGTGGTGGTGCCCGGTTGTCTATTTGGGTAAGTACTGGCCTGTCTGTTGCTTTGAGGACATTTCATGGACTTAAATCATGACCACGTTGGCTGGATCCACAGCTGATTGCATTTGCAATCAGCTAAGGGGAGTGTCTTCTGCAATGAGTGATGCTTATTCTAATCACTGGAAAGCTTTTAAGGAGGATCCAGAAGAGACAATCATCCTTCCTGCTTCAGACAGCCAGCCTCTTCTAAGAGTTCATTGAGGGCCTTCATCAGCAGCTCACGGCCTGCCCTACAGATCTTGGACTCTTACATCCCCATGGTTGCCCAGCCAACTTCTCCTGAGAGTTTGTTGAGGACCTTCATTGGAGCTGCCAGCTTGTGGCCTGCCCTACAGATCTTAGACTCTTACATCACCACAGTTGCATGAGACACTTTTATAAATTTTGTATTTACAGATATCTCCTGCTAATTCTGTTTCTCTAGGGAATTCTAGCTCATACAACTTTGAATAACTAAAGATATCCTAAAAATAAGAACGAAGTGGGAGGATTAGCACCTCCTGATTTTAAAACATATTATAAAGCCACAGTGGTGTAAACAACATGGTACTGG